>CAUYPK010142963.1:0-12398 GCA_963574355.1 Loris lydekkerianus
GAGATCTCTCCTCAGAGGTCCCTCCTCAGAAGCAGCATAACAAAATCCAAACTTGGCAAAGAGCCACAGTATACAAAATAATGATAAGAGGCAAAGAGCCGTATTCATTTTGGCCGGGAGCCGCATGTGGCTTGAGAGCCGCGTGTTTGCCACCCCTGTCCCAGGGGGTCCAGGTGCTCAGCTATGAATCCTGGCCTTATCTCTGCCAGATGGCCCAACATTCAGGCTGCAAAGAGATTTTTCAAGCATTATGGAGGTGCCATGTCTAAAAATCCAATGGCTTTCACTGGCCCATAAGTTAGAAAACAAATTGGAGATTATAAAACTGGTCTCCTACTGTTAACTGACAACACTCACATGCCACACAGGTCACACGTTCTTTTTCTGAATGCAATATTAGGCAGAGTCTATAAAAGGAAGAAGACGCAGCAGAGACAGAATCACTGGGGGATGTCAGTCAGTGCTTGCTCCCACATACCCATTTAAGGAAGTTGTCTGCCTCACATTCCCTGGTGCCCCAGCATCCTTCTCCTATCCTGCCAGCTAATTAATTGGGCATTGTGTGGACACTGTGACCCACGTGTGATGGATCCAATCTATGGCCAATGACTTAGGGCCTGTGTCATCTGAGATGAGAAGATGTATTTGGCCAATCAGATTCCTCCCGGGTATTGAGAATTATAAAGCTGGGAAAGTGAGATAGCAGATGAACTGAGGGTAAAAAGATACCTTGAGACATGGCACACAAAACCATGATTAAACCTACTTTCTATGTGAGCAGCAAAGATGAAGAATACAAGGAAACTAGCCTTTCTAAAATAGAGAGAAAAGAGAATTGAACAAGTAATTAGAGAGAACAAGAGCTAGAACAAGAGAGAGGATGAGAGAAAGAGAGAGAATAAAATAGACTCGGGTTTCTAAAACAGCCGTAGGTGCTGACAACTTTCCGATTCTAATTACAGTTCACAGTTCCTAATAATAAACCTGTGTTTTTGAGGTGACTTAAAGGAGTCTATTCCTTGCAACAGAAAGAACTAAACTGAAACAAAGGGAATCCAGCACACAAAGATTGAGGTGAGGGACACGTGAACCAATTGCTATTTTCTCTGACTTTAGCTTTCAAGCCAAATGGGTCTGCCTAAAATAGCCTCTTATGCCTGGAGCATGTTACACTTCCCAGACTGTATGCACTATTATACCAGTGAGCCTAATGACAGCTCTGTGATAATCATGTTGGACACCATTCGTTCAACAAACTTCTGTTCAGCTCCTGCTATTTAGATGGCAACACTCTTCTGAGAACTAATGAGGGAAGGAAAAAAAAGGTGAAAGACTCATGGCCTTGTTCTAAAGGAGGATGCCAGCTTGTGGACAAAAATATCTGCATTTTACAAATGAGGAGACTGACCAAGATAGGGCACAGGTGTGTTCAAGTTCACCCAGCTAGTTATCAAGGAGATGAGATATTAGCTCAGGTCTCCTGAACCCATTTTTGTAGACTGTGCATTCTGTGCCCTAGAAAATTTCATTTTTCTAGATAATTGCAACAGGATTCTGCTTCCTTCTCTCATGGTTATGACCTTATCAAGTGGGCAAACTTTTGCTTAAAAAGCCAGATAGCAAATATTTTAGGCTTTGCAGGCCATATGGTCTCTGTCATGACTACTCAACTCTGCTGTCACAGCATAAAAGCTATCTTAGATAATATGTAAACAAATAAGCGTGACTGTGTTCCAATAAATCTTTATTTACCAAAAAAGTGACTGGCTAGATTTGTCCTGTCGGAGGTCATAGTTTGCTAACTCCTACTAAATCCTCAAAAGGAGCCTTCCCTTCCTACCACCAAAGGGTCTGAAATACTTTAAGGAAGATGAGATTGTATTAAGTCAAACAACATTTAGATATTTTATTAACCTGATTACACTTGGCTGATTGGGACACAGGAAAATATTTGCCATCCCCAAGCTGAGTTAGAAGTGGATCATTTCACTGAGATAATGCATTTTCTCTAAGAGCCTCTCAATATTGTAGCTGCCCGTCATCATAACAACCCATGCTGTATAATAAAACGTAGAAGCAACCACAAGTAAGGGAGGAATTCAAGCATTGACTTCTTCAATATAAGTTTTGACATTTCAAGGTAAACTGCTAACAGACTGGTCATTACTGCCTTCAAACATTCTGAATTTCTTGGATTCTTCAAATGTTGCAAATGCATTTGTGTTTTCCCAAAAGCCAGTAGTCACATGTAAAAAAATCTGAAATTATTCAGTAGTATGTATACTTACCAAAAGAAAACGCAGTCTCTATCAGAAGAGCTAAGAAAGTAGAATCAGAGATGGTAGATACACTAACAATTTATCTCAGAAAAGCTAATAAAGGATATTATGTAAACATGGGTAATCCAGCTTCATTCACATTCCTAACGGGGCAGGTAAAGAGGAAGCCAGAATATATTACACATTTGTCTGCTCTTGGGAAGGATGCATTCCAATTCTATTTGGGTATTAGGTCTTCTTGTTAATAATATCATGACTTTTCTACCATCAGATTCTTCTATGATTAGTGAGATGACGAACCTCCTCCTTCCTCCTGATGGGTTCCCGAGTCATGAATTATCAGGACACAGTATCTTTGCCCACTATATCATCCCATGGAATTCCCTGCTCCTGAGCTCTGGGAAGGGTTGACAGGCAGAGATAAGGTTGACTCTTTTCCCCAGGGCACAGCCTCCAGAAACATCCTCTGTCCTGTGGATTCCCCTCCTCAAATAGGAGGGATGTAGCTTAAAACAGCCTAGAAAAGTTCTGTTCATGATGCTCTGACTCTAGAGGAAAACTGTATCCTGGCGTGTTGTTTAGAATTCTCAAACCTATTCCCACCTCCCTGCAATGTCTAATTACTTTCAGACAATTCCTTCCCTCTTTGCTTACAAGGGCTTCCTCAGAGATGCAAAAAAGAGAGGGAGAGGCCAAAGAAATGCATGTCCTTGCACTTGTGGGTCACCTGGGGGCTGCCATTTTAGCCTCCCAGGTAGTGTTGGCTCATGAGTGTTTTATTAAATTTCCTCCTTTCAATGGTTCTCAGTGAAGGAAAACAGCTAATCGCTCAAGGCTACTAGGAGCATCTTTTCACCATTATGTTCATGTTCTTTTCTTTGGCCATGTCTTGAAGATACCAAACAGCAATGAAGATAGCAATAATTATAGCTGACATTTCATCTTTAGTAAAACTTTTGAAGAATGTATCAGAAGTATTTCTTACTGTATTATACAGGGTGCTTAATAGCACAAACTTTTCATGAGTTTAACTCACTGAGTTCAGATCCAAGGTTCTCTACTTACTGTGTAATTTGGAGCAAATGACTTACTCTTTCCTCTTGTATTAGTCATATATTGCTGAGTAACAAATAACCCACAATGTGGTGGTTTAAAACAATATGTTTATAATTGCACAGTTTCTGTGGGGCAGGAATAAGAGCATGACCTACCTGAGACTTCTCTCTCAGGTTTAAATCAAAGTGTCATTCAAGAATTCAGTCATCTTAATGGTTTACTGGGAGAGAATCTGCCTCTGAGCTCACTCAAGTTTGGCATCACTCGGTTCCTCAAGCGTTGTTGGACTGGGGGCTTCAGTTCTTATGTGGCTATTTGAAGCCAACTCCAGGTTCTTGCCACATAGAGCTCCTCACAGTACAATTTTATTTCATCAAAGCCTGCAAGTCAAGAAGGCAATTGAAAGATCTACTAGCAAGACAGATGTCACACCTTTTGTCACCTAATCATGGAAGTGACATCCTATCATCTTTGCCATATCCTATTGGATAGAAGTGAGTTGCCAATCCAGTTCACATGCAAGAGGAAGGGATAAGAAAAGGGCATGGATTCTATGAGATGGGAACAACTGCCTTCCATTCTGGGCCTCAGTATTCTTATCTGCCAAATGGGGACAATGCTAGTACCTACGTTATAAGGTTCTTACATATAGTAAATAAGCTAGTATATGCAAAAGCATTCAGATTGGGCCCTGGCATATGTGATATAGAAAATATTATAAAAGTGTTTGCTATTATAAAAAACATATAACAATGTGAAGCTCTGAGAATTTAATTCACTTGTCCAAGGCTGTTCATCTAGAGAGACAGAGTGAGGACTGGACCCAAGTTATATTCACTGATTTGTGAGCTTAGGTAGGGCTCAGCACGGGATGAGAAAGATGCAGTCTCTGCTAGTGTGGGACTTCCATGTGATGAGAATTACCCAAATAATTGAAAAGGAGGCAGGCACTATGAATAAAAATGCACCATGTGCTAAGAGAGCTTAGCCAAGCCCAGGTAAGAGGGTGTGTAACCTCGTATGGCTTGTCAGAAAAGGTTTCCTTAAGGACCGGACAGCCCAGCTGGGATTGAAAGGATAATAGACATTAGTTTGGCAAGAGAAAAAAAATTGTTTCAGGAAATGAGAACAGCCTCTGGAAGACCCTAGGGCAGAAAAGACAGAAATGTAATGACATTCTTCTCAAATCTTCCCCCCTAAGTCTCTCATACATATTCCATACTTCAAATGACAAGTCAAATACCACCTCATCAATGCAGGTATCTGTGATTTTTCTTTTTTAATATCTGGAAATATCAGAGATGTTCTTCCACAGTATTTGTATCCATCTTTGAGGTAACCTACCACACTGTCCTCCTTTTGCCCAGTAAGTTTGCCTCTGAGGTTCTTTTCCTGGCTACTGAGCTGACCTAGAAACTCCTGAAGGATAAAGTCTAAGGATCTCTCACCTCTTCCTCTTGAGGATGCTCACAATTGAATTTGGGGGGGAGGGGGAAACCATGGGAAGGAGATTGTTCCTCCTTTGGATGTGGCAACATTTGAAGATATCACTTATTTTAAAAGATAAGAGATATTAAAATTCATAATAAAAAAGAGGCAATGTAGCAGAGTTTTTAGCAAAGCATGCACTTTGGAGAATCAGACATGTGTATCTGTGCCCTAAGATTCCAGCTGTTTGATTGTGGGCAGGTGTCTTAACCTTTCAGAGCTTGTTTCTTCTTCTGCAAAATGGGAATCATTCTACCTCCCTTGAAGAGTTGTTGCAAGAATTAAACAAGAAATGATACACAGCACACTCAGTGAAATACTCAGTACACAGTAGGAATGATGAGCTTACAGCACAGGCCAGTGGAGCTATTGTCTTTCATTATTTTAATTTTAGAAGATTTAGCTCAGATTGTTTTTTTCTCATTTTCCTCCTCTACCTGTGAGTGACATGGAGATTTTCTTTGACTGAGTTAATCATTTGTCTTAGGGGAAAGATGATAGCCAGGTCTTAAAGATTTACAAGATGGAATTGAAGCAGCCTCTCCAATGGGGTTTTTGATGGAGCTGAGCAAAACAAAGCTAGTGGCAAGAAGCTAGACTGCCAATCCCCTGTAAGTTCTCATGTGGAGAGAGGAGGATGAGCAAACCAAGGGCTTGTAGTAAAATAGACAGAGGTCCTGGTAAAGCCTATGTGAAACAGTGGATTTCCCTGTAAACTAAAATTCCTAAGACCAAGACTTCACCCTTCCATCCTTGCATCTCTAAAGTCTCCCACAAAGTGGACACCTTGTAACTGAGTACCCAGTCATTGGTCCATCCAGGCAGCTATTCACCCGGCCCTCCAATTTGTCATGAGCCCTAACATTTTTCAACTGATTCACTCACACTTAATTCAACAGGTAGCAATTCAACTTCGCCCCTCCCAATACAGAGAAATTTTAGTATTCAGGTAATAACACCTATTGCTAAAAAATGTGGATGTCCTTATCAATCTTTAGAGTGGGTTTTCTGTGTGAGGAGGCAGTGGTGCATAGAGTGCAAGCAGACACTTAGGTGACAATCACAGCCCCGCCACCTCCTAGCTGTGTGATCGTGACCAAGTCATTTCACCTCCAAATGTACAATGAAACAACCACAACGATAAACAAGAGCCTGGCACTTACTGGCACTGATTGACTGGCACTTATTAGGTACTTCCCAGGTACTGAGTCCTAACACATAGTATTAATGGAATCTACCTCATACAGTTGTTATGCAAACCAGGGACGTGCTCCACATGTCATGAGTGGCACATAGTAAGTGCTCAATAAATGCTACTTATTGCTGTTATTCTTCTCCCTTTGGGGCCCCAGGGCTTGCTTGACTTCTACTTCTTGGTCCAGAATCAGCTTGATACCTAAGACAACTTAATGGATATTCCCCACCCAGCCCCCCCCCCCCCCCATGCCTCTGCAAATAGATGAGTGACCTTTCTAGTAAAGAATAAAAGCTCAGGGCAGCACCTGTGGCTCAAAGGAGTAGGGCACCGGCTGCATATGCTGGAGGTGGTGGGTTCAAGCCCAGCCCTGGCCAAAAACTGCAAATAAATAAATAAATAATAAAAGCTCAACTTAAAATCATGGACAGCGGTGCTCCGCATTTGTGGGGAAATATAGTCACATTGTTAGCAACAGGTTTATTACATTAACACTAAATTATCTTGCATATGTTTCTTCTTCAGTCTAATACCAATTGTAATCCCTTTTAGCAGTGTCTGCTGCTCTTTAAGGATTCTCATGTTAGAACACTTTAAAGCAAAACCCAATCACTTCCTCAGGAGGAACTTGTGCCATTGCCACTGTTTCCGAAAGCACATTTAAATAGCCTTTTTCTCCTGCCAACAGCACATGCCAGAAACTTGACTAGAGGCAGAAGGCCCTCTCTCTTTACTTTGAAGCCCCCACACATCATGCACCATCCCTCCCTGACAATGGGGCTCTGCGCGCACTAAATTGCTCCTAACCCTCCTCATCTCCTATTGAGCATTACCACCTCCGCTACATGGCAGTAGTAATTTGATTTGTGGCCCAGCCACCCCACCTGAGGCCTGGGAAGATGGCTCCCCTCCGATCACTTCCATCAGCAGCATAAGTGGAAGGTAATAAAAACCTGTACGTGGATAAGACTTTCAATTTCAATTGGAAATTGAAACTGTGCAATATGATTAAAGTTTAATCTGCATCATCAATAAACATGTGTTCTAAAGCAATGAGAGCTGCTCTACCCCCCGGTTGCAGGTGTGGATTGGATGAGAGCGTGTCTGCTCTCTCTTGTCTATGTGACATGCTTCCTGGGGTTAGGGTTGGGCACACTGACACATGTGTGTGGGCATGCCGGGAGTTGGTGTATTTGTACAAAAACATAAAAATGATCATGGGTACACCTTTGGGAGTAAATAGGTTGCTCATGCTCAGATAAAACCAAATAGAATCAATAACTCCACAAAGATTTGCTAAGGGTACATAGGTTTTTCAAAGAGTACTAATATCCATGTATTTATTTATTTATTGATTGATTCATGCATGCATGCATTTATATAGTATTTATTGAATGTCTACTGTATGTCACCCTCTGCACTGGACTCTGGGGTCATTATGGAAAGAGGGGAAGAAACAGATTCCATTTCTGCTCTCATGGGCTCATAGTAGTGGTTGAGAGGCAATTATATGCCCACCAGAAAGAGGCATAGGATGCTTTTACCAAAGAGGAAGATATGACTTTGTCTGTGAAGTTAGGAGGAGCTTCCTGGAGTTGATGATGACTGAGCCAAGGTCTAAAGAGGAAACAGACACAGAGCAACCACCCCAGGAAGCCACCTGTGCAGAGGCCAGGAGGCGAGAGCACATATGGGAGATCTAGGAGAAGGAAGGTGCATTGACTGGAGCCTAGAGGACAAGAGGCTCAAGATTAGGCTGGAGAAGTCAGCAGAGGTCCTGCTCAGGTGTCACAGGATGCTACAAAGGGTCTGGACTTTTTTTCCAAGTTTGATGGAAAGCTATCTGAGGGTTTTAAACAATGCTGTTATGTGATCACCTTGAAAAGCTGCTGGATAGAGAAGGAAAAGGAGGATGTGAGAATGGATGGGCAGACACCAGTACGGGAGCCCTTTCTGTGGTCCAGGGGAGTGGGGAGGATGGCACGGACTAGTTGATGGAAGCAGAGGTGAGAAGTAGACAAACTCTTTCCAGGGTGAAAGTCAATGCTTGCCTGTCAAACACATAGCAAGTTGGCTCATCTCATCTGCACTCTCGTGAACCTTACTCAATATGTCTCGATCATCCCCAATCACTCCCCTAGATCAAAAACCTGCAGTAAAACCTAAGCTATTAAATATGGACTTTGAAAACCTTGTCTTCACCTCCAAGCTCACCTGTATCTTTACCCATCCTTTCCTATGTCTGTTCCACCTGAGGGTAAAAGGTAGACTGTGTTTGCTTTGGCCTCCAGAGCTTGCACACATTGTCCTTCTGCCAGGAGCACTCTTTCCTCATCCCTCTTACTCACCCACTTGTACATGGCTGCCTAGTCTCAGAGTTTGTTTTCTGGGAATGCTTCTCTGATCATCTCTTGAACAACTGGCTTAAATACCATGTGTCCCTTCACCCATGAGGGCCTGCTTAGCTTGGTCGTAGCCACCAGGAGGCTGTTACAACCTTGTAGAGAAGATGAGGCATTGTTTTCCATTATATTTGTCAGTGCCCTGTACGGTGCATACAGGAAGAGCCTAATAAATATGTGCAAGAAGAGGAGTTCTTCCTTCTTTCTAATGCCCACTACTCCTTTGTGCTAATTCTTCCTACCTCAAGCAAGACTTTGTTTCATCAGTTGTCCCTTCTCTCTCACACACATCCAAGCTCACCATCTTGACTATATCCTCCCTCACAACAAGCAGGTCATGTTTCCCCATGAAACACAAAATTACCATTCAATCCTCATTTCCCCCAAGAGTAGAAGCTTCCCCCAATCCTCTACTGTTCAACCAAACTTCTAGAAAATATACACTGTAGTCACTATTTCTACTGTCTCTTCCTTCACTTCATCACCCATCTGGCTTCCATTCATAGTTTTACCAAAATAGCTCCCTGGAGACTTCCCAATACCAAAGTCAATGGCTACTTTTCTGCTTTCCTCTTCCTTGACTTCTAAGTAACATCTGAAGCTATGGAACACCTGCCTCCTTCTACTTGAAATTCTCCAATCCCTTGATTGATGTGGTAATATTTTCTGGCTCTTCACTTCCATCTTTGACTGCGATTTCTCATTTATTACTCTTCAATGAACTTCCTGGGTGTTTTATGCCATTTTAAAAATGAATAAAGTAAGGATCTCATCAGGTACATGATTGCAAACATGTTTTATTTTAAAAGTCTTTACCTGTCGAAGACATTCACTGAAGTATTTTTGTGGGAATATATTGGAATTGCTTTCAAGTATTTCAAATGTAGTCAAGTTTTATTTGTTTAATAAAAAGGTGAGTGTAATTTACAAAATAAAATAAATAAAAGTTACATGACTTGCCACCATGATTCTGTGTTAGAAACCTGGGTATCCTTTGGAGTACTAAAACCAGTGGTCTTTCTACCACAAAGACCAGCACACTTCAGGTGATCCAGGGGAGGGTTTAGTCAATCAGGGACATAGGTTCTGACTTATTTATGGAAGGTGAAGAACCAGGGAGTCTGTGACACAAGAGAGAAAACCTGGAAGGTTGCCAGGAGATCTACAGGGTGTCCCCCAAAGTAACCATTCATAGGGAAAAAAGTTATAGCAACAGATATCTTGGAACGTATTTGCCATGAGTGGGAGGGAAGACTTCATGTGTGTGTAGAAAGAGGTGGCTAACATATAGAGAATATTATATATATACATCTTGTAAAATTTTCTAGTGAATATTTTTTAAATAAAAGTACATTTAGCTACGGTTTTCCATTTTTCATATGTATGGCAACCTTTGGGACAACGTATAGGTCCTGGGCTTGGCCCTGCCAGGATCCATACATAGGTATATTTATCTATGGTGAGGTAAGTCTTCTCTTATATGTACTTTAGCAGAAAAATATACATTTCTAAGGGAAATTATAAATATCAATAAAATAAAAAATGTTTTGTGATTTGTAAAGAGAGGCACTGTGGTGTCATCATGAAGAATACAGCCTCTCAAGTGAGACAGACCTGGATTTGAGTCCCTGCTCCATTACCAGCTAGTTGAACTTGGACAAGTCCCCAGTGACCTTATTTTAAGTTTCCATAATGCTAGAAAGGAAGAGCAATTCCTTACCCTGAAGGATTATGGAAAAGGATTAATATGTGGTGACACTATAACATAGCAGTTGTCTTCAAATTCTAATTGGGGAGTGGTGGACAAATGGGAGGCAGGGGACACCACGGGTCCTTCAGGAGAACCTGGATCAGTCTCTTCCCATTTCCTGTGCTTCTCATTCACTCAGAATGATTTGCAGTTGGTGGCAAAGCCAGCCCTGGGACCAGAGATCTGAGACTAGTGATAAAAGTGTCAGTCAAGATTTGTTACATCTTTTTTTTCTGTCCCCTAGCTTCCCATTAAAAATGATTTGTTGTTAGAACAAAACATGGGAAAACAAATGTGATTAAATGTGATTAAAACTTTCCCATATTAAATACCTGCATGGCTGTGGCAGGCCTGGACTGAGCTTTCTGGAAAGGCTCTGATTTGTCCCTCTGTAAGGGGTCTAAGCAGCCGGTCGAGTCAGGAAGCAGAATAAGAGTCTGGATTTGTTCCTCAGCTGCCTCGCTTCCTGGCATCTTTCTTCCGTCTGGTTGACTTCATTCCACTGACTCCACAAAACATGGATTTCAGGAATCTGGGACATGAGGTGGACATCACCACAGCATTCAGAAGGTAGGAGAAAGATGGGGAGGGAGGATGTACTCTGCCCTCCTACTCTGCCTTCCCAGGGGAGAAAAAAAAAATGTCTTATAAATTTCAGAAGTGTGATAGATCCTTCAAAAATCCATGAAGTCAATTACATAGGTTACAGAATTCACTTCACAATGTTTGCATCTCTCAGAAACCTTTTGCTTTCTTAAGGTCTAGGGTAGATCAATTGCAAAATTATCTACAATTCTTCACCCCTCCCTATTATCTATTACCTTCTTACAGTGTGACCTGGAATATCCTTTTATCAAGAGGCAAAGACTCTTTCCCAGTCCTTGATATGGCTGGTCTTATGACTTGTTTTGGCCAAAAAGAATGTAGCAGAAGTGGATGGGTATCTTGTCCAAGGTTAGGCCAAGATCTTGCATACTCTCTCTCTCTCGGAAACAAGCTTGGGTACTCTACTGGATGATGAGAGATACACAGCCCCGGTACCAACAGTCACCCCAGCCAATAGCAAGATACTTTCTAGATACGTAAATGAGGCCATCCTAGACAAGCAAGCCTCCAGCCAATGGCCACAGATTCATAAGCAAACCCAGCTGACATCAACCCATCTTGACCTAGACAAGTAAAACTGCCCAGCTGACCTATAGACAAGTCAGCAACAATAAATGCTTGTTTGCACTTTTCTTAGAGGTGCTTTTTGTTATGCCATGGTGTGACATCTTCCTAACGTGCCCCACCCCCCAACAAATAATTTTAATCAGTTATACCCCAAAATTGACAGGGTGTAGTTTTTTTCAACATTACAGAACCCGTAAGGTTCCTGGTTAATGTGATAAGTGCTCCCTAAGATCTTGGGCCAGAGCAATTTCCGCTTGAAGAGATCAGTGTTTAGTCACTCAAGGGCCAATGGAGAGACACCCCTTGCCCCACTGAAGCTACCTTGTTCTCCACACAACTTCCTGCCTTCCTTCCTTTTTTTGTCTCTCTCTCTCTCTCTCTTCAGGAGACTTGGTAGATGAGAAATTTTGATAAGTAGGAGAAAGATCCAAAAGTAGAAATTCATTTATTTAGTCATACACACAGAGCTTTCCCTTCCCTCACTCAGTCACTGAAGAAGGGGACAGTTGATCTGGATTGGTCAGACCAAGGAGATGTTATTAGAGCAAAGGTTTCACTGGACACTAGGGTTAGCAATCTCTCCTCTTTTCCTTCTGTTTCTCATACTTCTTTTTCTTCCTCCTTCTCCTCTTCCTCTTTCTTCTTTCTTCCTCTCCCTTCACCCTCTCTCTCTTCTCTCTCTTTCTTTTTCATGAGACTAGAAAAAAGATACTACTTCCTCTTCCTTGGTGAGAACAGGTCTTTCCCCCACCCTTTCATGTGGTAAAGGAGACCTAGAGTAGGGCCCAGAAGGAGGACTCCCTCTGTTTGTCTCGTCTACACACAGGGAGTTATCCACAGAGTATCCAGAACTTGAAGGTAGAAAAGACAATTTGAGAGCAGGATTCATGTGTTCTTTTTTTTTTTTTTTTTTAATTATAGATAAAAATATGCACCATAGATGTGGCCCAACCCATCACCCTCCCTCCACCCAAACCTCCCCCCTCTCTTCCCCTTCCTTGGTCCTTTCCTCAAAGTCTTGTGGTATAGTTGGGTTATAGCCTTCATGTGAAAGC
>CAUYPK010142966.1:0-33788 GCA_963574355.1 Loris lydekkerianus
AAATGTAAATGTCATGCCACGGTAACTAGGAAAATGCCAGGAAGGCTATGTTGACTATTGGGATGAAAATGTGTCAAATGGTCTATGAAGCTAGTGTATGATGCCCCATGATCATATTAATGTATGCAGCTATGATTTAATAAAAAAAAAATAAATGAATAAAATAAAATAAAATTTCCACATTTAAAAAAAAAAAACAAAAAAAACAAAGTAGATCCTAATTTACATTCCTCTCCGAGCACCAGAAATGTAATCAAACTCATCCAGTTGAGTTTGTACTTCTTCCCAGTTAACCTCTTTCTCTTCCTCAACATCTGGAAATCTTCTCTGTGATCCAACACCACCTCTTGTCCTTGAGTGAGGACAGTCTAGGCTTTGCCTACATTACTCAACACAATAAAAGTATGGTCAGTGGAAAAAAGAAAAAAAAAAAAAAAGACCTAACTAATTAAAATCAGGGGTGAAAAAGGAGACATTACAATTATACCACAGAAAAAGCAAAGGATCATTAGAAACCATTACGAGTAACTATATGCAAATAAACTGGAAAACTCACAGGCAATAGATTTCTAGACACATACAGTCTACCATGATTAAACCAGGGAGGAATTCAGAATTTGAATAAACCAATAACAAGTAACAAGATAGAAGCAGTAATAAAAAGGTCCCATCAATAAAAAAAACCCCAGGACCCAAAGGCTTTACTGCTGAATTTTACTAAGTATTCATAAAAGAAATAATACCAATGCCACTTAAACTATTCCAAAAAATTGAGGAGAAGCAAATACTTCCAAACTTATTCTAAAAGACTAGTAACCACTCTTATACAAAACTAGACAAAGACACAACTATAAAAGAAAACTATACATCAATATCTCTGTTTAAAATAGATGCAAAAATCTTCAACAAAGTATTACCTAATCAAATACAACAACACATTAAAAGGATTATTCAATACGGTCAGGTGAGATTCATACCAGGGATGCAAAGATGGCTCAACATATGCAAATCTATGAAAGCAATACATTATATCACCATAATGAAAGAACAAAAACCAAATATGATCATTTCAATTAATGTTGAGAAAGCATTTGATAAAATTCATCATCCCCTCATGATAAAAACTTAAAATTGAATATAGTTGTTCTAAAACCAGCACATTGTGCCCCATGATTGCATTAATGTACACAGCTATGATTTAATTTAAAAAAGAAAAAAACCTTAAAATTGAATATAGAAGAAACATACCTAATCATGATAAATGCTTCCTTTGACAAAGCCACGGCTAGTACCATACTTAGGAAAAAATGAAAGCCTCTCCTCTAAGGATTGAAACAAGACAAGGATACCTACTTTTAACACTGTTATTCAATGTAGTACAAGAAGTTCTAGCTAGAGCAATCAGACAAAAGAAATATATAAAAGGCATACAAAGTGGAAAGAAGTCAAATTATCCTTGTTTGCAGATTATATGTGTGTTTGTGTGTGTGTGTGTGTGATTTTTTTGAGACAGAGTCCTGCTTTTGTCATCCTGGGCTAGAGTGTCAGGCCATCACCATAGCTTACTGTAACCTCCAACTCCTGGGTTCAAGGGATTCCCCCAGCCTCATCCTTCCAAGTAGCTGTGACTAAAAGTGTGTGCCACTGAATCTGGCCAATTTTCTATTTTTGGTAAAGAGAGGATCTCACTCTTGCTCAGGCATGTCTTGAACTCCTGAGTTCATTCAATCTTTACACCTTAGTTTCCAAGAGTATTAGGATGACATGTGTGAGCCACTAAACCTGGCAAATATGGTCTTACATGTAGAGAAAATTAGGGACTCTGTAATAAAACTTAGAACTGAATGAGACACTTTCTGTAAGTTTGTTCTTAAGTTGAAGGTATATGTAAGTTGGAACAGGTACATTTACTTATTACATGTGATAGTCTCCATTAGTAAATGCAAGTCATATGTCAGTTGGATGTTTGTAACTCAGGGATGTCGGAGCTACTATGTTGTTGGTGTCACACACAGGAAATAACCAGTACACAGATTGAAAGTGCAAGCTTGCAAGAGGTGAGGCTCATCAGAGGTGCAGGAGAGCCCTGAGCAACCTCCACAGTGGCTATTTATTAAAACAATACATAACAGGTATGGGAAGTGCCAGGTAATCAAATACAAGGGCTATGTGCTTAAGAATTGCTACATGTCCTTTCTCCCCATGGGTTTGACCCCTACCCTGAAGCACCACAAATGCTCCAGATCCAACACCTGCTTACTAACAAGCAACAGATCTCATTTCATTAGAGTACTAAGTTACTTGAGGGCTTGTCCCCAGACTGTGAAACATCTCTAGGCCAGCCAGGAGACTGTCCTGCTCTCAGGGCTTCCCTCAAAAACCAGTTATTGTTCTTATAAGCATGGTGTTCATTCTCCTACGCAGGGACTTACTGTAATAGCCTCCATTCATAAATGCAAGTTGTATGTAACTCAGATGTTTGTAATTTGGGGACTACTCATGCAGTCAGATTAGAGGTAGTATTAAATTCTTATAAGAGAATGAACCAAACTCTAAACTAAGTATGCAAGAGATCTAAGTTGCACACTTTTTATGAGAGTCTAATGCCTGATGATCTGAGGTAGAGATATAATGGTCTTGAATCGCTCCAAAACTATGCAACCCCACTCTGTCCTGCATGAAACCAGGCCCTGGTGACCAAAAGGTTGGGGGCCACTACTTTATTTCACTAATATTTGGAAGTTACTTGTTGTTGCAGCACACTCTAGCTCATCCTGAAAAGCACATTTTGTTTCTTTACAGTCTGCTTCCATATTATTTGAAGCTTTGCATTCAGAGTCTGAAATAAAAATAAAATCATTGCTACAAAATATTGTCACTACTAGCTTGCTGGTGAAACTATGTCAATCAATGCCTTCTAAAGGAACAATCTCATAATCTTATCTTTTAAGTCCTTGAAAATATCTATGTCAGTTATGAAATATGCACCCTTCCTAAACTGACAGTATTCAGCAAAAGCCTGGAAATACTCATACTTTAAGATTTTATTCTCCAATTCTGTGTTTTGACTGAGATGATAAAAAACATGTATTTCTTCCAATAGTCTCCAGACTTTGGATTCAAAGGATTACAGTGTATGTATTAAACTGTCAGCTTATAAAAGCTTAAGATAAGAAAAAGCAAAGCATTATTGTTCAGTACCTAAAACAGTATGGTCAACTAAATATAGAATTATGGTGATCCTTGAAACTTGTGGGTGGTGTGGAGGAAAGAATCCTCAAAGAACTAAAAGTACACGTTCCATTTGATCCTGAAATCAAATTACCAGGTATCTACCTAGAAGAAAAAAATGTCATTTTACCACAAAGACATTTTCCCTAGAATGTTTATTTTAGTTCAATTCACAACTGCCAAGATGTGGAAGTAACCCAAACATCCATGAAATCATGAATGAATTAACCAACTGTGATATATGTATGCCATGGAATACTATTCAGCAATGAAAAAGATGGATACTTTGCATCTTTTGTATTTACCTGAATGAAGTTGAAACACATTCTTAGCAAAGTATCACAAGAATGTAAAACAAGTGTTCAATGTACAATATGAAACCTGAGGGGGTTAGAGTCACCAGGTGAGGGGGTTTTGACATAGGAAATGAAAAAGCTTCACACAAAGTCTGTGTTGGGGTACTGGGAAACTCTGGGAGGAGCCCTCCTGAGCAAACCTCGGGTCTGTATTTATTATCATAAAGCAAGAAAAAGTAGTTAAAAGTTACTTATCAGACATCAGCACTAAACAGGGGGATCATGGAAAGTGTCAGACAGAATGGCTCCAACTTGTTTTTACAAAACCGTAGACCTTAAGCAAGACCTCTGCCTCCCACGTCAAGAGACCTTTGGAATCTACAGAATCTTTACCATAACCATGAGGCCTGGTTTTGCCACACCTCACATACACATTCTCTCTTGGAGGCCAGTTTTTGGATCTTCTGCATATACACAACTCACATGTCATCCTCATGATTCTCTAGGTCTCTCAAGCAGGAAGCGAGTGTTATTCTAAAGATCAGGGCACAATTTTTCTACAGAAACCAATATGTAAACAACTATATGCCCACAGGAAAAAAAAACACAAGTATATTTTAGGGAGGGGGCTGGGAGAGGAGGGAACTGGGAAAGGGGAGGAGGGAAGGTGATTGGGAATTTCTCGCCTAATGTTCACAACTTGAAGTTTACCTTAGAAATAAAAAGAATGTAACTGAAACATTTGCACCCTCACAACAATCTGAAATAAAATAAAAATTATGTATCAAGATATCACGTTGTATACCAACAAATATATGTAAATTGTATCAATTAAAAGCTAAAATGAAACATATAAACCAAGTTAATAATTCATTAAACATATTATAGTAGTATACCCTTGATATGCACACCTTTACAATGGCCTAAAAACCAAGTTCTATTAAAATTAAAATATAAAATTATTTGACTCTAGTTCTGTATCAGAAATTGGTGGCACAAGGAAAGTCAGTTGCTAACTACTTGCCACTGGCTTCAGGTGGGTATAGCATGTACAATTATTAGATCCATTGCTCTGCGAAAAGGGGAATAGTCAAACAGCCAGAGAAAGGCTAGAGTTGTTCACTCTATAAATATCAAGGTTCAGGGCAAGGAACCTTTTTCGTTTGGTCTAAGAATAATACTTGCTGTGGTGCTTTTTGATCAGTAGTCTGTAGATGCTACTCAAGAGCTTACAGTTTCGGTGTTGCAAATTAGAAATCAAATTATAATCTGATTAAAATTTTCCATTCTAGGTAATTTATTTTTTCTGCATTAATCTTTCTAAAAGTTTCTTTTTGTCCTTGGGGAGTTCAGCAAACTGCAACCTGCACAACTTATGTGTGCATGGCCTAAAAACTACTACTGGTATTTATTATTTTAAAGGACTAGCAAAACAACAAAGAATATGTGACAGACACCTTACATGGCTGACAATGCTTAAAACATTTACTGTCTGAGCCGTTATAGAAAATTCTTACTGTCTCCTGGAGTATAGGCCTATTACCAAAAAATGCTAAAAATGCTTTCTCACAATCTGATCTTAAAACTCAATGAGTTATCAACCTACAGATTAGCTCCTTCCCTAGACAAAGTATATTTTCTTGTGTTTTGTTTAATTCTCCAGAGCCCAACTATTAACTACCATGGTGAATTCCTGTAGAAGAGATATATCATAAAAAAAAACTATGGAATCTAAAACTGCATTTGATTAACTTCTCCATTTTGCATTTTTGTCATTTTTCTTGATAGCTTTCATCAGGATTATCACTTACTGTCAAACTGACATGGCACCTCACAACTCCAGTAGGTGCCATTCACATCAACTAAGCTGTGAATAATGCTTCTTAGGTTGTGCAACATCGTAACTCTGGTGTTTGTCATTGAGACTCTCCCTGTTGCAAAGAATGTAATATTACATAAAAATTCATCTAATCTAGTGGCTGCAAAACTTGATTGCAAATTAGAAACAGAGCCTGGTTCACATCTCCATGTGTTCTGACTTTATTGTTTGTGGTTGGGGCCCTGGCATGAATATTTTTAAAAGACTCCCCAGATGACTTTAATGTGCCACCATCACTGAGAACAACTGATCTAGTATTTTCACCATACTAGCAATCATTTTCTATGAACAGTGAAACTAATATAAATTTTAGTGAAAAAGTGACCTGGACAGAACCTAATATAATATATTCTAAGTGTAAATATAATGTTAATTAATGTTGCTAAGTTGATACACAAATCTAGGTCATTTGAACTCCAGAACCCAAATTCTTACTCGCTATTCTATGGCATCCATATGTACATATGAGCAAACAAACTAATGATACTTCTTTAGTTTCCAGTTATACAGATTTAATTACAATGATTCTATCATTATTTTTTGTGGTTACTGAGACCTTAGACCCAAGAATAACTATCGTATTTGCTAGGTAGAATTCTTTTATCAAAAACAGATGTTAACTCTTTCTGCTGGTCCACATAATCTTTTAATAGTATATTAATAACTGTTTTGGTCTGAATGTTTCTCTCAAAATTCATAGTTTAGAAATTTAATCCCCAGTGCAATAGTATCTTGGAGGTGGGGCCTAACAGGAGAAGTTTAGGTCATAAGGGCTGTGACCTTATTAATGGATTAATAGTGTTGGACCCTACTACAACTAGACTTTATCTTACAAACATAAATAATGTAACCTGATCATATGTCCCTGCATATTAATCTAAAAATGAAAAACAAGAAAAAAAGAAGAAAAAAATATAAGAACAACCAAGTGGATATGTTTTTCCCTAAGCAGCCACATACTCTTGATTCACTTAAGTTATAGTCAACTGAAATTATAACTATGTGTGCACATGTGCTACTAAACTAAATCATTTCCATGTAGCTTTGAGATTATTTGCTTAGATTTTATAAAAGAGCTCTTGTATAAGTGGGTACAGTCTCTCTTGCTTTTTTACCATGTGAAAACACAAGTATTTTTCCCATCTCGAGGATTCAGTGTTAAACATGCCAAATTAGAGGCAGAACCCTAACATTCCAACACTTTAAACTTGGACTTCCCAGTCTCCAAAACTGCATAAGAATAAATTCCTAGTCTTTATCCATTATTACCCCAACTAAGATGTTCTGTTATAGTAGCACAAAACAAACTAGGACCTTGACTAAGGCCCAAAGTTGGGTATGAACTATTTAGAACTTTATGAAGAAGTGTAAGAAATTGTGTCCTTCCCCTCATCTATATAAGGAGCGAGAAGGGTGGAATCAGTGGATTGTGAAATGGTTTTAGTGGAAAAAAATTACTTACTTCTTTCTCTATGGGAGAGTACATGGGGCACTTTCTACAATTGGCACAGGCCATGTGAGGTCAAAGGACAGCTTCAGTAGAATCATTCAGAGGGACCATGGCTGACTGCAAGAAAATGAGATGTCTCTCACTTCCTGAATGAAGCTACAATGTCACCCTGGTAATGGCATAAAAAAGGAGACTCATAAGAGACTTCTGGAGACCCCTTGATGTTTTTGGAGAAATAAGAGAACATAGAAATTTGGATCCTCTTTTGGTCTAGTCATTAAAAAAAAAAAAAAAAAATTATAGATTTAGGTAGTACAAGTGCAGTTTTATAACATGGATTTAATGTGTAGTGGTGAAGTCTGGGCTGATAATGTAACCATCACCTGAATAGTGTACATTGTACTCATTAAGTAATTTTTCATCCCTCTCTCTTACCCTCCCATCATCTCACCCTTTTGAATCTCCAGTATCTATTATTTTACTCTTGGTCTAATTATTTCTACAGGTAGGAGTCCTACTGCACTTGTCTACACCAGTAGGTTAAAAAGATAATATGGAGAGGGATGCCTTAGAAGAATATGGAGAAAACAATTTCAGTGTTGGTTTCATGGATTTTGGAAGACTTAGCAGAGGGGCTTAGCACAAAGAGTAGAAGGTATAAGGCTATCCAGAGAAATTCTGAGCAAATAAGACACCTTCCAACCTAGAGACACTCAAAGAAGATGAAATTGCTCCTTTATGAAGTTGTCTTTAGCATTGGAAAGGGCCAGATTTAGCTGAGCAATGCCTCAAGAAAGCTAAACATTTCACATTTTAAAAGACCATGCTGGAGCAGAGGTTATCAAGCTGGACAAACTTGGGTCATCAGCCATAGTAGGTGGCCAATAAGTCATGTAATAAGAAATCTGTGTCCCCTATCCTCTCCTCCCTTCCCCAAAATGAAAGGAACTGGTTTGACAAAAGAAAAGATATAAGATACATCTCAGAACCAGTTCACATGGATACAGCCCACTTCCTACTACACACAATGGCTTTCAAATAGCCAGGTCAGAGCTTTACTCTTCACTGGAGCAGAATATAGGAAAGATTTTTGAATTTTTACATTGAATTGAACTATATTTGAGCATCCAAAAATGGCCACATATTAATGAAATCTGCTAAAGATGTTGCTAAGGGACAGATGGGAGATTGAGAGAATACAGTCAGAAGAAGTGCTTAAAAAAACCTTTCATGAATTATATTTCTTAGAACCTCTGCTCCCACCCCAATCACTGGAAAATATGACTATGGTTCTGTCTTGAAGGCTTTATGGAGGCAAATGAAACATCTTGTGTTGAATTATCATTATTTGAGTACTTTTATCATTTATGAATGGAAGCTCTCTGCTGTCAATATCTGTATTTGATTATGTTTTTATTTTTCATTGTGATGAACAGAGCATTATGATAACATCTGTTCTCATACACAAGGTGGAATGTACACAGGGCTAGGAATCAGAAAGATCATAGGTTCAAACTCTGTTTTTGCCATGTGCTAGATGTACAGACTTTGTAATTTACAAAAATATAGCCTATATATGATGACAGTCTCATAGTTTTAAAAGGATTAAATAAGATACAATGCGTTAAATGCATAGTATATGGTCCATCATGTATAAAGTACTTAGAAAATATTAGTTTCCTTTTGTCCTTCCCCTTTCCTGTGCAATGTACCTAGCTAATTTATTTGTTCTGGTATTATAAGTAGGTTTCCAGTGAAGTGAATATGACTCACCTTTCAGGAACCCTCACTTTTGTGGGTGGTTGAAAATATGATTTTTCACCTTTATTTTTTATATTATTCCCCATATTTTGTGAAGTTTAGGCCTACAAGGCCCAGATCTACCCATGATGCTATTTAAAGAGTTTTCTTAGCCCAAGGCTTCATAACTCAAGGAAACCAGAAAAAGCTTCAGGAGAATATAAAGAAGAATATGCAAGTTAAACAGAAAATCACTGTCCATTAAACTGGTGATATTTATTATTAACTGAACCCTAAGAACTTGTGTCATTTTTAAACTTTTTTAAAAATTTTTATCTACACTCCTATGTTCCCTGAACTTGTGTCACTTAAATAATATAAATGCAATTTAAAAATACAAAACACATTGGGTTGCAATTTCAGTATAGACAATGAACCAATGTCAAAAGTAGAAGAACCCAAGAAATCATATAGCCCAGGAAAATAAACTCTTTCTGAAAGAAGAGGAGAAAGCAGATTCCAGACATATTAGCATAGCGTTTCAATTATGCAAGATTCAGGAATATGTATCCTGAAAAGATCCCCTTTTCTTTCTGAGCCTCAATTATCCTATCAATATAATGAGAAGTTTGGACTAGATGACTGTGAGAGGCCTTCCAACTCTAACATTATATCCATAATTCTAGTAATCGATATTCTATGATCCTATGAATTAATCAGCAATGAGATACTTCATTATCTCATCCATGACTTACATCAACTTGGATATTGTCCTTTTTATGTCCCCCCTCTACTCACTAGTAAAAGTATCAATGAATAGTAAAATAGACTAATTAAACAAAATAAAGGAATAAAAGAAAGAATGGCCAGGCCATCAATGTATGCCAAAGAAGAAAGAATTCAACTGTTATCATTTTTCTAACAGCTTTATTAATTGCAAAGCTTAGTTTTCC
Source organism: Loris lydekkerianus (assembly GCA_963574355.1). NCBI lineage: Eukaryota > Metazoa > Chordata > Mammalia > Primates > Lorisidae > Loris > Loris lydekkerianus. The sequence continues at coordinate 9,550 of CAUYPK010142966.1, forward strand.
TATTGCTTCTATGTTCAACTAGACATCTTCAATTAAATACTAGAATTTATTTTAGCACAGTCCCTTAGTCACCAACAATGACACTGTCTATCACTGTGTCTGGATACCAGTTTCAAAACACAATTTTAATTCTTGGCTTCTCTGAAAAGAGTCCAGCATACAGTGGCTTAACACACCATAAGATGCCACACCATAAGATTCTAATATTCTGGAAGTCAAAATAAGCAGCAACCTCCTTTTTTCCTCCTAGATAGAAATTAAAGAACTAAGGGAATACTCACAATTTTTAATAAATGTAAAAAGTATTAAAAACTATATCTGCATAGAAACGATGGATATATAGATAGATATGTGATAAAAAAAAACAATAAAATTCTAATAATAAAATATAGATAGTGAGAAAAGAGGTGTTTATGATAAAATTTTTTTGATGGTAAAATATTTCACTTTTTGTGTGTTTAAAATTGTCATTGTGTAGTGACAAAATTAAAAAAATATATATTTTGGTTAACAAACATGATTGGTTTTTAATAGCGTTCTCTGTGTGTGTGTGTGCGTATGTCCGTGTAGACAGAGCAACCTATTCTCCTCACACAAAACATAACACAAGCAAAAAATATGGACAATTTCTAAATCACCTTGAAATTAAATCAACAAAATGTTAACCATCTGTGGAACATTAAAACAATTCTACTTTTGAAGAGATAATATAAACAAATGAAGATCAAATGTTGGAAAATAGTTCAACATACAGCAACAAACTTGCTTCAAACTGACAGATATCTAAAATTAGTTGTACCACTTTATAAAAAGACAAAACTCAAATAACTTGAAAATCTCTAAAAACCAAATCATCTCACATAGAGTTACTCTGTACTTAATTTGGCCAAACATTTTTCTAGATACTGGAGATACAGTAATGAACAAGACATCCAAGGATACTCTTTCATGGAGCTGAGTAGTCTTTGATAAAGAATTTTATAAACATACAAATACTTAAGATAATTTCAAAGTTAAATGCTAAAAAGAATTTATTTTAAGCAAACAACATAATGTTATAGAAAGTGATGGGTGAGGTGATACAATTTTACAAAGTTCTGAGGCTAAGATGATGTGAGGGAAGGAGCAAGCCTATTAAGACCTTAGGGAAAATGATTCCCAGAAGTATGTGTATAAAGTGTAAAGACCTGAGGTAGAAAATAGCTTAGTATGTTGGAGAAACAGATGGAAAGCCAGCATAGGAAAGCAACAACAACAGCAGCAACAACACCTTTCTTTGGAAAGAAATATGGAGAATCCTCAAAAAGCTAAAAACAGACCTGCCATTTGATCCCATAATCCCATTACAGAGAGAGAGAGAGAATGCACCACTGTAGAATTTGCTATGAATTTTATATGAATCAGGGATGTCAGCCAATATTTTGGTTTAAGGAGCTCAATGAATGGCAGTGCTAACTGCTGAGGTGAGCAAGGCTAGAAGAGGAATAGTTGGGAGGAGAGGGTGAAAAGGCAGGCATTAAAAGTTCTCTTTTTGCCCTGTTATGTTTAAGAATGCTCTCCAAGTGGACACATCTTATAGGCAGCTAAAAATCTAAGTCTGGGACTTGCAAAGGATTCATGCTAAAAATACGTATTCAAATATTCATAATGATGTAGACAGAATGTAATCGTGAGGTTGAAGAAGGTGAGTAGTAGGAGGGGGGAAAGGTGTAAGGATGAGTCCCTGAGCACTCCACAATTTAACCATTATGAAGAGGAGGAGAATGTAAAGGAGGTAAGAAACAGTGGCTGGTGAGGAAAGGGTTCCAGATGGGTAGAGTAGTGTCATGAAGCCCAGGAAAGAGTGCCCCAGCAGGCTCAGCTGGCTCTGCTGACTAATTCTTGAGGCTGAACGAGGAGTTGAGAGTCAAGCAATAACCATTGTATGTGACACCCATAGAGGTTGTTTGTGACTTAAACCAGAGCAGTTTCAGTGGGGTAGAGGGGACTCCAGCCTAAATGAGTGCCAAATAAAGAGATAACACTGAATAGGCAGATGAACACAAATATGTAAGTTTCAATGTGAATGAAAGAGAGAACTTAGTGACGTAGATCTCTGGAAAAAAAAATAAAGAATTTAAAGATGAATCTAGCAACACATTGCCATATGATCTTCGCAAGTCAACCAAAAGTATGCACTAGGGAAAAGAATTCCTATTTAATAAATGGTGCTGGGAGAACTGGATAACCACAGGTAGAAAATGGAAACTAGATCCACATCTCTCACCACTGACAAAAATTGACTCATAATGGATAAAAAATTTAAATGTATGACATTAAATATAAACTAGTACTAAAAATAAGCTTAATGTTATTAAATTAGAAAAATTCTAGAAGAAAGTGTGGGGAAAATCTCTTAACAATATTGTTCTGGGGAAAGATATTATGCATAAGACCCCATAGGCAATTTTATCAACACCAAAAATAAATAAGTGGGACATAGTCAAGCTAAAAAACTTCTGCACAGCTAAGAGCAAAGCAACTAAAGCAAACAGACAACCTTTAGAAGAGGAGAAGATATTTGCATGTTATGAATCTGACAAAGGCCTAATGGACAGAATTTACAGAAAACTTAAACTAATCTACTAGAAAACAGCAAACAACCTTATTTATCATTGAGCGAAAGACTTGAACAGAACATTTTTCCAAGAAGGCAGACAAATTACTAAGAAACACATGAAAAATGCTCATTATCCCTAATCATCAAAGAAATTCAAATCAAAACCACTGTGAGATATCACCTAATCCCACATTACAAAGTCCCAAAGCTGCCGATGCTGCAGTGGGTACAGGGAGAAAGAAGCCCCTATATACTGTTCATGGGAGTTCAAATTAATACTGTCTTTTTGGAAAGAAATAAGGAGACTCCTCCAACAGCTAAAAGCAGACCTTCCATTTGATCCCACAATCCCATTACTAGGTATCTACCCAGAAGAACAAAAAAATCATTTTACCATAAGGACATGTGCAGTTGAATGTTTATAGCAGCTCAATTCATAATTGCAAAGATATAGAATCAAACCATGTGCCCACCAACCCATGAATGGATAAAGTGTGATATATGTATACCAAGGAATACTATTCAACCATAAAAATGTTAGAGACTTCACATCTTGTGTACTTACCTGAAAGGATATGGAGAATATCCTCATAAGGAAAGTATCACACAAATGGAAAAGCACGGATCTAATGTACGGAATAGTAATGCAGAAGCAGTAGATGAACAACCACATGCCTACATGAGAGAAAAACACATTTAAATTCAGAAGGGGTGAGGGGTAGAAGGGGTATAGTAAGCTCTCCCCTGCTGGGTGAAGTGCTCAGCTGCAACTTGGACTTTTCCTAAGAAATGCAAACAGTGTAACCTAATGTTATGCACTCTTACATCAATCTGAAATAAATTTAAAAAGAAAGAGAACTTACAGGCAAAGGATGAAGAAAAGCCCAATTTTAAAACAAGAGCTATTGGAGCTTTTTATTCATTACTGAGAACAATTCACTATAGATTGAGAAACAGATGATGCAAGAGAGAAAGGAGTTAATTGAGGAAATATAGTTCTGGAACATGCAAGAAAGAATGGAATATAGAGTAAATATGGGGGCGGTGAAGATCATTAATAGGGATGATGGTGCTTCCTCTATTATGCTTGGATGGGATGTGGAAAATGGGTATAGAGACAGATCTCTGGGCCACTATCTGGATGCTTTTTTCTCAGCTGATATTAAAAATAAACTTAATGTTATAAAGAGCCAAAATTCATAACATTTATTAAGTAAATGAGAAATAAAATAGCAATTAAAGTAAACATCAGATGTACAACATGGAATTGTATTTTTAGAATGTACTGTCGTATCCATACCTCTTTCCACTGAAGGTTACTTCTGTAAATCAGATCCTAATCTAAATGTTATACTATCCACCAAAATGAAAACAAAAACAAAAACACCCCACCAGTCTCCCAACTGGCTCAGCAGGGAGAACTCACTATCCATAGAGGGAGTATTCAGAGAAGCAGAAATCTGCTGACCTATACAAATACACAGATAAGCCATTTCCAGGATAATGAGAAGGTATCTTACAGATCCAATTTAGAGGAAAACACAGCCTTCGTACAATTAATTGAGGAAGAGTTGTTACTTGCAAATCTGAACTTTAAATAATTACGGATGTAAAGAGACATAGAATCCTCTGCAATTAGTAATTAAGGTCCTGCTGCAAGAAAGAGATTATTCTAGAATAGCCAGTTGAGACCTCAAAGTTAGAGATCCGAAAGGATGCAAAGCAGAATCTAAAGTAAGAGGTGAGGAAGAACTAATCTGTTCTCAATGTATTAGCTCTTCGTGCTAAACAGGAATGATAAAGAAGAATAGGAGTGCTGTTTTATTCTCAGCCATTTTATTATGCTTATCTAGCTCAAGTTAAAAAGTCCATTAAAAAATTCTTGTTACATACATATCTAGACTAATAATTTGTTTACTGACAATAGTAATCCAGTTTTGGGAACTAGATTGTCACGGATATGTAAGAAGTACCTTTTATGAAATGATATCATAATGATATTTATTCCTTTATGGGTGTGCTACACATAGCAAACATATCAGCAACTTAAAACCTATTTGTGAGTCAATTTTCATATCTGTAAAAGGATTGAGTTAGAGTAAGTGAATGGTATGATCGGTTCAGGTCTATTAATTCTGAGCACTGATAATTATTTTACAGTGTTTATCAGTAGTGGTTACCACAGAGTTTAAACCATATGTTATTCAGGGATTCACAATCACCATTTATAAATCTTAAACCTGAATTCAGTCCTTCCTGCTCACATTATCATTTTCCTTCTATAGTATTTTTGTAGACTTTAGTAATGTTAAGGTAAAAATAAAGGCAGATATTGGTTTGTTGGCTTTTGTTTCTCTAAGAAGAATTCCAAGTGCTTATCCTCTTAGATGCCCTCAGCACTCTTTCGGTGAAGTAAAGGCAGGATCTGTAATGAACTGATCGAGGGAAAGTGATGGCCAAATATTCATTCCTTAGTTCTTCAGCCAGAAATGCTTTCTACATCTCAGTCTAATAGAATGACTAAAACAATTTTAGTCTGTGCAACTAGAATCTGTGTACTGAACACAAGAGGCTATGTTAAGGGGTCATAATTGCTTTAGGAGCTGATCAACATACCCTTTTCCATCTATTAGTCTAGAGACAAGATTTTTTCTTTAGCAAGTGCAGACTAAATATTGAAAAAGTAAAAACATATTCTCCTCAAACAAAAACTGAGAGTCTTTTAAAATGAAAAACAGACACAAAGAATGGGATCATCAAATCTGTTTCCAACAAGTACATATTTCTTCTTGCACAAAATACACGCCATGTAGGGTACAGACATGCAGGATACTATGATGAAAGAAACAGAGGTTTGTTAACCTATTACTATATTAGCCATTTGCTAGCTGGTAGTCGTTTAATAAATTACTCAGAATCAACTTCCTTATCTATAAAAATGAAATTTTGTTATAAATTTAAATGGGGTTGGATATATAAAGGTCCCAGAATAGTGTCTTCCATGGAAAAGATACTTAATAAATAGCTTTTGTTACCACTATATTAAATATAGCATTATAGTGGTATGTTAACAGCTTCCTGTCTCTCTGACTATATATGTGGACATTAGTATGCATAAGGAGAGGTCCATATAAAATATACAGAATTTTTAACAAGTCCTTCAGTGGAATCACATTGGCTGTGTTAAAAACGTAAAAGAATCGCAGTTGAGAACACTGAAATGTGACAAACAACAACAACAACAAAAACAAACAAACAAACAAACAGTTATTGGTGTTCAGATGAGGATCTGCACCGATACACTGGCTCCCACCTTTAAAAAGCCATCTCAGAAGGATATAACCTACACCCTAAAATCCTGGTTGGCTTCATAAAATTCATCATTTCCTTCTGGCTTTGATAATTACATTCAGTACAAACTACAGCTAGGTAAGGCATTATGATTTCTTATTTTCTACTGCCCCCTGGAGTCAAAGATGATTACAACAGTAAATTAGTCTTCCAAAATAATTGAATGGAGATTTTCAAGGGTGGAAATGTACAATGACTGTCTACATTTTACTCTTTAATCAAGGACACATATAGATCACATGCATACCTTGTATATACTGACTATGGAAAATACAAGTTAGCATCAAATGAAATGAGAAAATAATTGGAAACCCTAAACTACAGAGTAGTGCTGTTTTAAAACTTTGTTAAATGGTTTCTTAAATTGTTCCAAATCCTCCAATTTGTGACCACATTGATGTAAAATAATGATGTAGAATTTAACTTAAAAGAGAAAAGAGAAAAATAAATGTAGTATACCTTAAAAAATATATAAAAAAGAATTCATGATGTGAAAACCACTTAAAAATAGGCAGGTCTACTGCACAATGCTGGAATTCAGGAAAGAAAGAACACAAATTATGAGCAATTACAGCTAACAAGCAAAGTGATAATCAACTGCACACAAGCAAGCCTTCAATGATTTTATAGGTCAGAAAATAAAATTAACTACTATATAATAAGACATTCATTTGAAAAGCATGTCTTTGGAAATCTCCCCTTAACAGCCTCTCAATTATGTCCTCCATAATAATCACTTAGTTTAAAACTCTTCTGAGAATTCTAACTTTTTCCTCTTTTTAATGTTCTTCCTGTGTACAAGGGTCCTCAAATAAAGAGATTCAAATTATGTTTAGAGAAAATATATATACAAGCATTAATTAAAATCATTGCTATTGTACTAAAGTAAGAGTCCTGTCTATATTAACTATCTTAAATGAGTCTTTAGGATACTTACTAGAGCAAGAACTCATTTCAGGTGAATTCATATTAATCAAGTAGTAAGAAAGTCAGAATCCCATAAACACCTTTAAGGTTCTCTACTTCACCATTAGCAGTGCATAATATTGGATGATGAGAAATCTTTTAAAATAAACTATGTTTATTCAATTTTTGTTTTCTTTAAATCTGCATTTCTCTAAAACTCATAATGAAAATGTACCAAAAGGTCCCACAAATATTTTGCTAATGACTCGGCATACTAAAATAAGACACAGACCCTATGTCCAAGAAGGAAATATATAACAATTAAAAAAAAATCTTAGGAAAAAACATATTTAATTCCTATTCCCACTCCCCTCCCTGACAGAAATAGAGGACAATATAGTCAATGACAGAATTGTGTATAATGCAAACAAATAATCTAGAAAAAAGAGGTATTGCTTTGGTCAGATTGAGAGTTCACAGAAAATACCTGACGTCAGACTGGAGTAGAGGTCTTTGTGATTGGATGAAAGCAATTTCTGACCTGATATGAATAAGAAAAAATAATGAATGATTGAGAAAGTAAGAACATGAAACACTTCTTCTGAAAGAGAAACCGAAATCTAAAACACATGGAGGCAATTATTGCTAATGGCAATGAACGAAATCAACCATCTGAATAGGAATTTACTCCAGATGAAATTAATTGTACAGAATAGGTAGTCCAATGACCTTTTTCTTAAATCCAGCTCAATGACTGTTTTGTAAATAAAGTTTTACTGAGATATAGAAACACCCATGTATGGAAGCACCCCAGGACAGAGTTAAGTGGTTGTAGCAGAGCCTGTATGGCCCACAAAGCATAAAGTATTTACTATCTTGTCTTTTCTTTAAAAAGTTAACCAATCCTTAAATTAGAGAAAGATTTTAAAATAAGTATTCTTAGGATGTTCAAAGCAATAAACCAATCACATCTATTGAATAAGCGAAATTATATACAATGGAAGAAATTAAATAAGAACAGATGGATATCAAAAAACAAATCATTAAAAATTTGATATAATGAATAGAAAAACAGGCAAAAGATAGGAACAGAAAACACAAGCCACATATTCAAGTGGTCAGTAAATATGAAAGTATGTTAAACCTCATTAGTAATCATAGAAATGTAAAGCAGAATGAGATATCATTGCATATCTCTCAGAATGGGAAAAAAATACTGTGAAAATAATAATTTTTCATGAGAAGGTGGAGAAACAAACACTTGGGAGGGTAATTGGTGGAACCTCACCTATTGTGCATATTACAAGGGTACACGTCAAATTTATTAAGAGTATAAATGTCTTAACACAAGAGTTAAGTGAGGTAAAGGCTATGTTAACCAGTTTGATGTAAGCGTTCCGAATTGTATATAAAATCAGCACATTGTACCCCATAAATGCAGTAATGTATCCAGTTATGATTTAATTAAAAAACTTCTTTCCAAAAAAATAAATTAATAAACATGATTCCTTCTTTAAAACTACAGAGAAAACTAACACTGTTCCTGGTAAAGTTGAAAATCTGTATACTTTATAAGCCAGCAATTCAACTTCTAGATGTGTACCTTACAGACTTTACACACACACTAAAGAAACCTGCACAGTATTTATAGCAGCACTGTTTTTAGTAGTAAAATATTGAAAGCAACATTGTCTCCATTAGATATATCTGAAATAAACCTGCATAACAAACCATACCAAAATTCAGTGACTTTAAAACAATTATCATTTATTCTTGCTCACATGCTTGTGGGTTGCCTACAGAGGCTCTTAATGATCTCAGTAGGGATGAGCTGGTATTAGTTCAGCATACAAATATGGTTCAGATTTGCTCCAAATGCCTCTAATTCTACTTGGACAAGTGGGCTAGCTGGGGCTTTTGTTTTTCTCACAAAGATAGCAGAAGTATGAGGAAAGATCCAAATGTGGAAAAGCTTCCGTTTGAGTCATGCCCGACAACATTCCTCTGGCCAAATGAAGTCATATGGCCAAGCCTAACATTAATTGGATTGGAAAATATATTCTGCCTCTAATAAGATAAACTTAAAAGACACATTTATAAAAGAAAATGTGTGACGAACCAAGAGCAACACTGAAATCTACCACAGGTTCATAAACAGGACAATAGGTACAATCTATGAGTTCCCTAGAATACTTTCTAGACAATAGAAATGAACAAACCCCAGCTCTCTATACACATGCCAACAAGGCTACAATCTCAAAGGTGTTATGTTAGGAGTAACAAGCAAATGACAAAAATATGCAAAATACTTCTATAAATTATTTATTCATAAAGAAATATAGAGAAAAATTGTAGAAAGATGGATACGGTTTATAAACACAAATTTCATGATAGTGACTATCTTGGGTAGAACAGGAGGGAAGGGAATGAATGTAAAGAAGTATATTATGAGAAGACTTGGACTGTATTCTGTAATGTTTTATCTTTTTATCAAAAAGATGTCAAGCAAATATGACAGAAATCAGCTCTTATTAAAGATGATGTATGAAAAGCATTATAGCACAGTGGTTAAGAGAAAAACTGCCTGTGTTTTTTTGTTCTACCTCCAGCACTTATCAGCTGTGTGATACTGGAAAAATGACTTAACCTCTCAGAGATTGTTTTCATCTTCAAAATAGGAATAATAGCAATAACCTAGCTCATAATACTTTTGAAATTTAATAGATTAAATGAGTTAGCACATGTAAAGTACTTATAAGAGTGCCTGGTACAAAGTAAACTCAAGGAATATTAGCTATTAATATTCTCCTCCATACTTTTCACCATACTTGATGTATTTCATAATTAAAAAGAAACAAAAACCTATATGCCGTATAGGGAAAGGAGGTGGTAGATAAGGATAAGAGTTTAGAGGTTCAGACCTTACACTGGAGGGAAGTTTTTCTATCATATTTGATTTAATCTAAACTAATCTTTCAAAATTAGCAGATTTGATGCTTCCTATTCTCCATTAAACAGTTTATTCGTAAGATGCCTATAAGAGCCTAGAGCTATCAGGGAACAGTACTTGAGTAAGATATACCTCCTGTCTGTCTGAGAATGAGGGCACAAAAAATATACTTCTGGATAGCTCTAAAATCTAGCAAGTCTACTTATGTACACAGAAATTATTCAACAAGTGTTATTTGAACTGAAGGACTTAACTTTCCAAGCCTGATAGAATTCGGTTTGCCATTATTTTTCTTAAAACTGGCATGAATTCATTGCAGTTCTCACAGGTTCTTCACTTCTGTAGCTTTGAACCATAGTGAATTCTTATAAGGAAAACAACTCTTCATAGCCATAACCACAGAATAATAATAGAACAAATTTTAAATGGCAATTAATTCATCTTCTTCACCATCCCTGAGTCTTCACCTAGACATGACTGTTCTCTCTGTAGCAAAGTTGAAGGGAGCGGGCGAAACAACTGTCATCATTATTTTCCCACTTCCAACCATGGTCTAACCCCTTCTCATTGCTGTCAGTGACAAGTTTTCTCCAGAGGCATTAATAGTCACTGGGCATTTTGGTATCAGCATTAAAATATGTGTAATCCAATTCCGTTCATCATCCTAGGAGAAGTCACTATGCAGATTTACCATACAGTCACCAACCCACTTAGCTCCTTCATCTCGATATTTCATTGATCTTCTCTGCTACTTATCTACAGCGATCTTAATCTATAGCTTCATGAAAAAACATTTTGTAATAGATGCATCTGCTGAGAAAAGTCAAATAAATCACTCATGCTATTGCTAGTTCTCACATACCTCACCAGACTGACCACCTCTCTTTTTCATCTTCACGGAGATCCTTGCTCCCTCCCTTGACCTTACCATTTCCCACAATCAGTCATCACCTTTCAGGACTCTCCTATCCCTGTACCACACTCGGTTCTCCAGGTTTATCTCCCAGACTTCTCTCTCACCTACACCTTTTACTCCTATCCACCATCATATTCACTTTGTAAAACATCTACCTTGGACTAGTGCTACATTATGCCACTGGTGAATCTAGACAGCTGCACACTAGTGGAGATGATCAGGTAATATGCACTGACCTTCAGTATTAACAAGGTCCTAGGCATTGCTTGTGAGTACCTCTCATCCTTTGTCAGCATGTTCTAAATATTCACTGTAAAGTCCTCAGCCTTCTGCTCAAACTCTATGTTCATTTTAAACTGTCACATTAGCTTCCTAATTCATCAGTAAGAAAGAGATGAAACAGATGAGAGCTTCTGATGTGTTTTCTCTTAACTTCTCATCTACTATTTATTATATATGTACATGTCCATTCCTACCTTGTCTCAGAGGATAAAATATCCCTTCTTTATCTCAAGGGCAGTGCCTCCCCTGCTTTTAATTCTATGCCCTTTAGAAGTACTAGGACTAGGGTGAGGTAAGGGAAGTGCCCAGGGCATAAGATTTAAGGAGGCCCACTCTTGAATGTCAACTTTTCACTTGTACAACTGCCAGACTAATTGTCTCCCTAGACTTTATGGCTTGCAGGTTTCACTTGTCTTAGCCAAGTCTAATCCTTGCCCTCTTCATCATTAATCAAATGCGCCAAAGCACCAAATCAAATTCATCAAATGCATCAAAGCACCTACTCATCATTAAGCCCCACTTCCTTTATTGTAAAGGTTTCCCTACTACACAGTATTTCTATTCATCCTACACAATGTTAAAGTCATACTCTATTTCTTCATATTGTAAGTTTCACAAAAGGCGTCTCTTTCCCATGGAGGCCAGATCTTTTGTAACTAGGTGGTTGTGATGGTTATTGTTTTTTGGGTTTTTTTGAGATGAGTCTCACTTTGTCATCCTCTGTACAGTGCCCTAGTGTTCACAGCTCACAGCAACCTCAAACTCTTGGGATCAAATGATACTCTTGCTTCAGCCTCCCAAGCAGCTAAGGACTACAGGCACCTACCACAAGGCCCAGCTATTTTTTTAAAGATGGGTCTTGCTTTCACTCAGGCTGGTGTTGAATGCCTGAACTCAAGTAATCCATCTGCCTAGGCCTCCCAGAATGCTAGGATTATAGGAGTGAGCCACCATGCCTGGCCTGTGATGGTTAATTTTACATGCCAACTTAACTGGGCTAAAGCATGCCCAGAGACCTGGTAAAACACTATTTATTACTAGGTGTGTCTATAGAAGAGATCAGCATTTAAATGAGCAGATTGAGTAAAGCAGACCCAATTCACCTAGGTGGATCAGGTGTCATCCAATCTATTTGAGGGCCTGAATAGAACAGAAAGGCAAAGGAAAAGCAAATTCACTCTCTTTCTTATTGAGTTGGGACATTCATCTTCTCCTGCTCAAGGGCATTTTCAATCCTGGTTCTGAGGCCTTCAGAGTAAAACGGAATTACACAATTGGCTTTCCTTGGTCTTCATCTTGCAGATGGCAAAATATGGGTCTTCTCTACCTCCCTAATCACATGAGCCAATTTACATAATACATCTGTTCTATATACCGTTATATATCCTATAGCTCTGTTTCTCTAGAAAATTCTGAGTAATATAGCAGTTAAATATGACTAATTTTGATATTTAGTAATAGGAAGTAAATTATGCTCTCCCATTCCAATAACAACATTGTAATTAATTACATTGGTTTGTCACATCCTAGTCCTTTGTTTCTTCTTCCCTGATTTTTAATATTTTATTTTATTTTTTATTTTATTTTATTTATTTATTTATTTTTTTAGAATCTAAGCCATGAAAAGAGTTGCTATTTATTAGGCACTCCTCCAGCGACCCCAGTAGGTACATTCTCTCCTAAATATGCTGTTTCTTGTGCCTGGAATCAGATGGTGACCCATCATAAACCAATCAACTCCTATTCATCCTTCGGATCTCAGTTACTTTCTGAAGAAAGCCTTCTTTCAGCCTAACCTGAAATTAGGTTAAATATGCCTATTATGAGCTCTTTTGGTTCTAGGTACTTTTACTTTGCATAAATTACTATGGCTTTCATTTTCTATTTATTTGAATGATTATCTGATTGCTTGTCTCTCTTAATAGAATTTCAGCTGTAAAAGGGCAGGAATGATTCTCAGTTTTGATTACCATGTATCTGAAGTGCCTGGAACAATATTTGGCACATTTATAGAAGATGATCTATGAACATTTTATGAATTCATAAATTAAAAATGAAGTTCAAATCTTACCTACTCTAGAATGACTTCCCTAGTAGGCCTAGCTTAGGTGTCTCACCCTCTTTTTCTCACAACGTGGTTCACTTTCATTTCCATGAACACAAAAACTAAAATTGTTTATAAAGTTTTCTCCTTGACTATCTTCTGACCATTTTGAAGGCAAGTATTTAATTATACTCACCTTTGAATCTTTAGCACCTAGCACATCACTTCCTAGGATAGATGAGCAATACATTTTTACTGAATAAATGAAATTATGTGGGCTTTGCTCCTTAACAAAAAAATCATAATATTTAAAAATTAGGTAGCAATGAGAGTTGGTGAAAGTTCAGCAAGTACGAGTGTACACAGTTAACTACGGAAAGGTAGCAAAACTAGCCCTTAGAAAAGTCTCTGATATTTAGAATTGGTGCCATCTGGCAAATGGGATTATATGATAGGAAACCAAGTCTTTTATCACTAAATAACCAATTTGAGGTGTCTTTTTCACCAAGATAGTGGTGCATTTTTAACACATTTTTTCAAGTGGCTAATTCGATTTTGGATATCCAAAGGGTGAAACATTGCCAAAAATAATGGAAATAAAATTTAATTTGTAGAAAGAAAACCAGAACAAAGTTTAAAATGGAACACATCAAAGTGACATTATTCCTTCTTTAAAAAAAAATTCCTAAGTGCCTTCATCAAAAACATAGGAAAAATATTTCTTTTCCATATTCAAAAGTATACAATCACATCCAGAGAAAGGCTAAATTCTAACATCAGGAAACTGAAAGAGATATAGAGGTTATAGAGATATAACACCTTATGAGCCTCTTTGTCACATACATCTTATTTCAGTTACAAAATCCTTAGAGAAGAATCATTTCTTCCATTTTATAGCCAACAAAACTAATATATGCAATGCTAACATAATGCAAGATAATATATTACTAAGTTTAAGGTTCAAACTTGTAACGCTTCCTGTTTTCCAGTGTTTTGGGCTCACAGGAGCGGGCCTTACATTAACCAGGATTTGGGAGCTAGGCGCGGACTTCGCGGCAAACACCGTGCATCACGGCTGTGCACTCACGGAGTTTACATGACATTGTAAACAATAATTACAAGCGCTATATAAAGTCAAAATAGGAGCAGTGTTTAAAGGTGAGGGGCACGATGCTGCAGAAGCCAAGAATACAAATATTTCAAAGTGTGAGATGTTTTCCAAAGAAAGGGTTTTTTAAGCTTAAAAAAAAAAAAAAAAGAGATTCAAACTTGTTACACTACATCATGCTGCCTCCCTAACAGTGAGAGAAATTCAATGTATCTTTATCTCTGTCCTGAAATTTGTAAGGAAACCATATAAATGAGCTAATATATCTTAATGTTGCATTTCTATTAATATTATTCATTATTTTAGATTAAATAACTAAAAATGACCTTCACACCTTCACATGGTTGATGGCAATCTGGAAACGTCTGTCTATGATTTACAGAGGAGATTTTGTTGAAGGTTTTTTATGGAGAAAGAATTTTCCTTCAGTCTTGGATATCCCTATTTTTCTTACTGTCAGTTCCTCTAGAAAATCTACCTAGTAATATGTGTAACACTTCCTTTTTTTCAACTTCAAATATCAATTTTGCATATTTTTTAAATCTTAACAATTGTATACCTTATCCTTTTGTTTTAAATGCTTCAGAATCAATAAGTTATCTTTAGCAAGCAATCCTTTAATACACCTGCTGGGATACCATTTGATAATGTAACATTTTGACTTTTAGATAAAATGAAAAGTGCTAAGTACTGTTTTCTTCATGAAAAACAACTACTATTTTCTTTGTAAGTGCTAAGGAAGGCTTTAAAATGGCTTACCTCAAAACGCAAAAATGCAGTATCAATTCTAACCATTTATTTTTAAAAATGTAGGTGGTATAACAAGTAATGAAAGAGAAACTCTTGCTCCCGTTAGTAAATGAAGTAAGTAGCAGCATTCCCACCCCAAATATCTTCCTGTTGGTTTATTATGCAATTTTTAAATAACTATGTATATGTATTTGTATATTATACATAATATATGTGCATATTCTAAAACTATAGCTAGCACATCAAATATTTGATTATATAGATATTATTGCCTAAGGTATGTTAAAGTATGTGGAGACGTTATTAGTCTGTTCAAAGAGACACTTAAAGTAAATGATAGCAAAGGTGGTACAACAGATACAAGGAAAACCATCAAGATTGTATACAAATGTTTGGTATTTGGAGAAAACTTGGTTAAGAAACTATGTCTTTTGGCAATCTCTTTTGTAAGCTAAATAATTTCTAAATAAATGAGAACAATCAATAGTATAAAGCTATACCCTGTAAATATAGTCAGACCAAAGCCCTAGAAGAACACACTGTAGGACAGGAACTGCCAGACTGATGAAAGGAATAAGGAAAGAAAGAGAAATGAAATGAAGACCTGAAGCATAAAGCTCTGCTCAAGGTTTGAATGAAGTTTGAGGATACCTGGGAGAAAAAGGAGTAGACCATAGCAGTAGTAGAGACTCTAAATCTGGAAGATAAGGTTGTTTAGCTTCAATGAAAAACAATGAAGCTAAGTACAATGTGTTTTCTATTACCCAGATTTTCCACTGATCAGGGTCATTTAAACAACTTGTACTGCTGAAATAAGTCTTGCTTTGAAATGAATTTTTCGTGGGAAGAAGACTCTTCAGTTCCTTTTAAGAAATGGATTCCCAGAGGTCCTGCATGACACACCCTCCAAATGTGTTCAACTATGTCTGAACCTTATGCTGCCAAATAGAAGTGCTATATAGAATGCACAAATAACACAATTTTATGTAGTAAAAACTGTGCCTATTATTCTAAGAAAGGGAATTAATAGAATGCCAAAGGCTTGAAAGAGATTTCAGTGCAATAAAAACCATAGGGCACTGCATAATTGATTTATGTGTAAATTCTTTATCTTAGGAGTGTATCTTAAGAAGACTTGAGGAAGTCAGCAGATTAAAGATGAAAATGGTAAACCAAAAACATAGCAATAAATATAAATAGAGATTATGAAAATGGATATTATGAAAACATGAATACATATTTGCAAGGTTATCTTATGAGTGAATTTCACTAAAATTGTAACTGAAACAAAAACAAAGACATTAAATCTCATTTCCAACACAGGTGTCACAGGATGCTTTGATAAATTTGTTGAGTATTTTCAGTATTTTATATATATCTTATATATATGTGTGTGTGTATTGCTATGCTATATATATATATTGCTATGTGTTTGAACGGGTGATTAGAATTCCATCAGTTACCTAGATGCTACTTACAAAATGATTTGCATCCAAACTGATTTCCCCATTCTTCCTTCCAAGCACAATGCATATTCCTGTTCCTGTGCTCTGAATACCCCACACCATGCCCTCTTCACAGAGTGCTCTTCATTAATTGTTCAATGTCTTTGAAACATTTGAGCATTTCTATTTTTATTAATGTCTTCCTATCAACATTTAAACATGTCCAATTAAAAATAAACAGCATTATTCTGGGAGGCTGAAGTGAGAGGTTCTTTTTGAGCTTAGGAGTTCAAGACTAGCCGGAGCAAGAATGAGACCCCTTCTCTACTAAAAATCAAAAAATTAGCCAGGCATTGTGGCTGGTGCCAGTAGCCCCAGCTACTAGGGAAGCTGAATCAGGAGAGCTTGAGCCCAGGAGTTTGAGGTTGCTGTAAGATAGGCTGACACCATGGCACTCTAGCCTGGACAACAGAGACTCTGTCTCAAAAAAAGAAACAAACCAATAAACAAAACTAGCATTATTTGATCCTATGTTGCCCTTTGTCTACCACTTTCTCTTACGATTCCCCTTTACAGAATAAATTATTTTGAGCAAGTTCATAGAACTAGAAAGTAGAATGGTGGTGACTAATGAGCAGGGGGATAGAAAGTTAGCAAGGTATCAAGTCAAAGGACACAAAATTTTAGTTAGAAAGAAGGAATAAATTCAAAAGATCCATTGCATAACATAGTGACTACAGTTAATAACAATATATCACATACATAAAAATTGCTAAAATATAATTTCAAGTGTTTTCACTACAAAAAGTAAGTATGTGAGTTAATGCATATGTTACTAGCTTGATTTACTCCTTCTACAATGCATGCATATATTAAAACATTATGTCTTATGTCGTGTCCATTAAATACATACAATTTTTATTTGCCATTTAAAATAAATAAATTGTTTTATTAAGTCATAAACACATAAATCATGTATACATTGATACCTTTATGGAGTACAGTGTGCTGATTTTATATGCAATTAAGAATTCTTATATTAAATTAATCAATATAGCCTTCACCTCTCTTACTTAATTATTGTGTTAAGACATTTATACTCTATACTTAATAGATTTGACAAATACCCTTGCAATATGACCCATAGGAATGAATGAATAAATAAATAAATAAATAAACAAAAGTTATTCCAAGGATTGTCTATGTTTGCATTCTCCATTGTGAAGAGGTTTCTAGCTCCTGGAGTTAACAAGTGACCTGGTTTTTCTACAGCAGTCTGATTCATACTTCCTGTATCAGTATTATTATTAATAGTGTACCTTTTTATTATCAAAAAAAATGAAATGGTTTGACTCATCAAATTACGTGGTCACCCTATATCTGAAATAACCTGTTAAAAGTAATTGGTGGGAGGGAGGAAAAGATACAGTTCCCATAGTGACAAATACTAACATAAATAAATATGTATGTAAATACATACATAGGGCACTTAGAGTTATGCAATGTTTTTTTAAGAGCCGTTCTCAAAATTCTACCAAGAAACATAATTATGACAAAATTGTACCATGACCAAGAACTACAAGAACATAGTAAAGAACAAAATAGCTTGACTAAAATTAGAATTACAGTACAAATGTGATTTTTTAGGAAATTTTACAAAGGATAAATGTGTCTCTATAGAAGTGAATACCAAACAAAATTTTGAAGAAACAATACCTCTGAAGGGAAAAGTAAATATAAGGCAAATTAAATTATGTTAAAATGAAAATGGAAATCATGTGGTAAGTAGGGTGTGATTTGCAAAAAATAAAATAACTGGGGGTGAGGTGAAAAATATTAGAAAGTATAGTTTGACTTAATCTCTAGGTGTAAATTAACATTAGTGAGAATACTTGAGTTGACAGTAGTCCAGTGTGTAATAAAAATAAATATATACTGATGGTGTATATACAAATATTTTGTTTTGGTATGTGTGATCAAAAGAGTTAAAAGACTTCTAGAAAATTCAGAAAAAGGTCTTGTAACATATGATAAAGATATTCAAACACTACTGGAGAAGGGATTAAGTACACTGGTATGATTTCTTAGGAATTGGAGAAATGAATCTATGTATTCATTTTACTACATTTATCAAAATAAATTCCACTTGGATAACAGAAATAAATATAAAATAAATTAATCATTAAACCCAGAAGAATAAAAAACGGAATGTTTTTTCAACTATAAATACGTGGTCATTCCCATTTTCAAAGAAGAAAGAAATCATGCTCATTATATTCTTCATGAATCGTATTATTCAGAATTTCTGTGTGGTTTGGCTAGAGATGGTGACTCATACCTGCAATGCTAACACTTTGGGAGGCAGCGGGAGGAAGAATGCTTGAAATCAGGAGGTCAAGACAAGCCTGAAAAACATAGCAAGACCCCATCTCTACAAACATTAAGAAAATTACCTGGGCATAGTGGTGCATGTCTATAGTCCCAGCTAGTCAGAAATCTGAGGCAGGAGGATTACTTGAGCCTAGCAGTTTGAAGTTGCAGTGAGCTATGATGATACCATGGCTTTCATGCCCAGGCAACAAAGCAAGATCCTGTCTCAAAATAATAGTAACAATAATAATAAATTATATTTATATATATATATAATATGTATATAAAATCACGTTTGATTCTTTTCTATGACTTTTTTTCTACTTCTTTTATGAAATTCAAATTTTGGTCATGCATTATTTTCCTGATTTGTTTGAGTTGTGTGTGTTCTCCTTCTGTACTTCCTTAGAACAATTGTTTGAAATCTTTGTCAGGTAATTCAGATTTTTTTTTTTTTTTTTTTTTTTTTTTGGAGAGAGTTATGGCACATAATTTTTGTCACTTTGGTGATGTAGTGTTCCTTGATTTTCATGTTCTTTGAAGTCTTGAGGTTCTGTATTCACATTTGAAGAACCCATCACCTAATCTTCCAGTCTATACTTACTGGCTTTGAAAAAGGAAGACCTTCATTATTTAGCCAGGCTAGGGTTTAGGGGATGTCTCAGACCTTTCCTATAGATACACTCCTTCCATTCCTCTTACTCCCTTTTGTGAGCAGGGGAAGTCATTAAGATTGTATGTCTTCTCTTGTCATCACCAAGCCAGGAAGGATGTTAAGAGCCTCATATTTATTTTCTCTAAGGCAATGCCCAGATGTATTCAATTGTAGCATCTTCTCCCAGTCTAGTAGTATTAAACTGTTAATAAAAACTCATCCATGATGAGACTCCAAAAATAAATCCACACATTTATGATCAACAGATCTTGCAAAAGGATGCTAAGAACCCACTATGGAGAAAAGATAGTTTCTTCAATAAATGGTGCAGTGAAAACTGGATAACTATGTAGAAAAGAATGCAGCTGAATTCTTATTTAACACCATTCTTAAAAATCAACTTTAAATGAATTAATGACTTTATGAAAAGACCCCAGACTATAAAACCACTAGTAGAAAACATAAAAAAAAAGCTTTTTGACATCAGTTTGGGCATGGATTTTTGGATATTATCCCAAAATCATGAGTAAAAAAAGCAAAAATAGTCAAGTGAGACTACATTAAAGTTAAAAATTTATGTGTATCAAAAGAAGAAATCAAGGTAGAGGCAGTTTCAGGCCGGGCCTTGCTGAGTCGTTGCTACTCGGAAGTAGCTCAATGGATCTACTTCTAGTCAGGCTTGGGAAGTTGCACTAGGCCTCAGGCACAAGGCAGGGCCCAACAATTCCCTCTTTTGTTTTTTGTATGGCGGAAAAACATAGCCCCTATCTTAGATTGCCTACTCTTGCAGTTTCAGTCTTACCAGTCATGGGAATACAAACATCAATGGTTTGGTCTGTCTTAGGTTGACTGAACGCAGAGTGATCTTACCCGTCTTTGGGTACTATGAATGTAATTCACCGTGCAGCCTCTCCATATCCTGTCTTAGGTTGTCCCGGCTTTGGGAATCTTACCTGTCATTGGTGCTATGGAGGGCGGTGAAGAATAATAGATTCTTGGTTAATGAGCCGATGATATTGAACCTCGACCTGATTTAACTGCCTCTAACCTTTTTTAAGGATACAGGGCCCAAAGGTGAAGGGTAAATAAGGGTATCAGGGGAAGAAGGTAGGGTGAAAAACCATGTAGGCCTGTCCACAGGGGATTTTCTAAAATGTCTTTTTTTCTCTTTTCTAGATCTTCTTGGAGTGTTTTGATCTTGTTTTACACGATCTCAGATCTGTTGGCATAAAATCGAGCTACTTCCATGTAGCAATGACTCAGCAAGGCCTGGCCTGAAACTGCCTCTACCTAGATACAGCCAATGTGGTACCATGCCATTGCCCCAACCCTGCCACGTACCTCATTCCCTGCCTTCTTTCCCCGCCCTTTCCCCACGCTCTATATAAGCGGCTGCTTGATGCAATAAAGTTGAGTTCCTGCTTAAAAAAAATAAATAAATAAATGAAATCAGAAAGGAAGAGCAAAGAGAGGGAAGGAGAGAGGGGAAGGGGGCTTTGGTGTGTGCCACACCTTTTGGGCACAAGACACGATTGTAAGAGGGACTTTACCTAAAAAATTCAATCAGTGTAACCTGGTTTATTGTACCCTCAATGAATCCCCAACAATAAAAAATAAAGAAAAAAAAAAAAAAAAAAAAAAAAAAAAAAGAAGAAGCAATCAGCACAGTAAAGTGGCAACCTGAGAAAGGGTACAAAGTTTGAGTTATGTGGGATGAATAATTTCTGGAAATTGAATGCATAGCCTGATGACAATATTTAACAATACTATAGTGTATACTTGAAATTTGCTAAGAAAGTAGATCTTAAGTTTTCTCATTACTAAAGAAAAGGTAACTGGGTGAGGTGATGGATACACTCATTAGTTTGATTATGGTAATCATTTCACAATGTATATGTGTATCAAAACCTCACGCTATACTACATTTTAAATTATACAATTTTTGCTTGTCATTATACCTTGTTAAAGCTGAAAAAAGTGGAGAAATGATATCTCATTTATTACTGAAATTTCAGGATTAAAAATATTATTCACAATGATTTTATAATCAGATGAGGAAATACTAATTTTGCAATGTTAAGGTAAAAACAATCAAGAGTATGTAATCATATAGTTTTCTTTGAACTCAAATAATAAATATTTTTCCCACACAGGCAAGGCTGGCTAAGACAGTGTCTTCCTCTTCCAAAATGTTCATATTGTATCAAATAACTTTGCAAATATTCATATTGCAAATAACTATTTTGAATGATGTTTTTCTCAGAATTTGCCAGTATAGTTTGTATGGAGAACATCAAACATAAATGTCCATTACAAAGTAAAGCAGAGAATAAAGTGAGCTATGCAGATAATTGTGAACACTATCCTATGTTGAAATGATTTTGTTGGACAGGTAGGGTGGCCTATGTCTATAATCCTAGCAATTTGGAAAGCTGAGGCAGAGGTATTGCTTGAGCTCAGGAGTTTGACACCAGCTTAGGCAAGAGTGAGGCCTCATCTCTACTAAAAATAGAAAAGCGTAGGGAAGAGGATCACTTGAGCCCAAGTGTTTGAGGTTTCTGTGAGCTATGATGATGCTACAGCACTCTACCCAGGGTGACAGAGAAAGACTCTGTCTAAATAGCAGTGCCTGTAACTCAGTGGGTAGGGCACCAGCCATATACACAGAGGCTGGCGGTTCACACCCAGCTAAACAATGACAACTACAAGAAAAAAAATAGCCAGGCATTGTGGCAGGTGCCTGTAGTCTCAGCTACTTGGGAGGCTGAGGCAAGAGAATCATTTAAGCCCTAGAGTTTGAGGTTGCTGTGAGCTGTGATGTCACAGCACTCTACCCAGGGCAACATAGTGAGACTCAAAAAAAAAAAAAAAAAAAAAGGACAGTCTAAAAATACAAAAGGAAAAAAGTTATTTTGTTGTTAACTTAAACACGTATCTTTTCTTAATTTTTTTTTTTTTTTTTGTAGAGACAGAGTCTCACTTTACCGCCATGACGTCACAGGACTCACAGCAACCTCCAGCTCTTGGGCTTCCTCGATTCTCCTGCCTCAGCCTCCCGAGCAGCTGGGACTACAGGCGCCCGCCACAACGCCCGGCTATTTTTTGGTTGCAGTTCCACCGGGGCTGGGTTTGAACCCGCTACCCTTGGTATATGGGGCTGGTGCCCTACTCATGGAGCCACAGGCGCCACCCTTAAACACGTATTTTAATACTTGCCTTATGTATCTGGCTACATGTTCCAGTTATATGGTAGATATTAGTTTTTGTCCATTTGTAAATGTTCAAAAAATATGTTAATGGAGATTGATTAAAGCAGTATACCTTATAAGTAGTAAATGTTGTAAAGCAAACACAAAATTTTGAATGCCAGTGGGAAATGTTATAGTTTGAAACCAATTTAAAATTACTCAAAACATGTTTTTAAATTAGAATATTGTTTTATAAAAGCAAAGAATAAGGCAAAAAAAAAGTGGTCAGATTTATGGGCCCTTAAAGGGGGGAAGATTAAGTGATTGGGGGAAAACCCTCCTAAAATGTGCCTTATATTTACACTGCTGGTTGGACTGAAAAGTAATACAATCTTTTTGGAAGGCAGTGTGGAGAAACCTCAAATAACTCAAATTAGACCTTCCATTTGATCCTGCAATCACATTACTAGGCATCTACCCAGAAAAAAAAAAAAAAAATTAATTGTACCATAAGAACATTTGTACTGGACTGTTTATCACAGCTCAATTTACAATTGCCAAAATGTGGAAACAACTTAAATGCCCACTAAGCCAGGAATAGATTAACAAGCTGTAGTATATGTACAGCATGGAATACTATTCAGCCACTAACAAAGATGGAGACTTTACATCTTTTATATTAACCTGGATTGAGTTGGAACACATTCTTCTTCATAAAGCATCACAGGAATGGAGAAGCAAGAATCTGGAGAAGCAAGAATCTAATGTATTCAATTCTAATATGAAGGCTGTAGACTAATACAAAGTGGAGGGCAGGGGAATGAAAGAGTGGCTAGAGGGGAAGAGGGAGCAGGAGGGGGGGTTAGGGTGTATGGCACACCTCTTAGGAGCAGGGCACAATTATACGAGGGACTTTACCTAACAAATGCAATCAGTGTAACCTAATTCTTTGTACTGTCAAATGAATCCCAAATAATAAAAAAATAAAATAAAATATGCCTTATTACTTATATACTGTTGTGGATAGGAAATTGTAGGCAAAGAATATATATAGAATATATATATATATATTCTATATATAGAATATATATATATATATATAAGAATATAATAGGCAAACATGCAAAAATCATTAGTTTATGTCTCTAAGTTTATTGTGGCATAGTCATGTGCCTAAACACCATTAGCATTTGGATCAAATGCCACATAAATAAGTGAAAAGTTTTCTGGCAGCAACAAAAATGACACAGAATCCTTAATGGAGAAATTTCCCGATAGACTATTTTATCAGACTAGTTAACTAGACTGAGATTGATAGCCACAGACAAAATTTTTTCAGGACTGTCTATGAAGGTGAGTTATAGGGGACAAAGACTCGGTAGCCAGCATTTGAATCACAGAGCATCGCACTAGTAAACAGAGTCCTGCAAAGAGCAGTGAGTGTGGTCTCTCATTTATAAAATCACATCACTTAAAATTCCTTTTTAAATTTATTTTATTTATCTTTGATTTTTTTTGTTTTGTTTTTTTATTAAATCATAGCTGTGTACATTGATATGATCATGGGGCATCATATACTAGCTTCATAAACCATTTGACACATTTTCATCCCAATATTCAACATAGCCTTCCTGGCATTTTCCCAGTCACCGTTTTTGCTTGATCCCAATGCACT
>CAUYPK010142968.1:0-36673 GCA_963574355.1 Loris lydekkerianus
GTGGGTTGAGGTTTTGGGTATGATATTTGGGGTTGGGGTTTGTGCAAAGTTTACATACAAATTTTTTTTTTTTTTTTTTTTTTTTTTTTTTTTCAGTTTTTGGCCAGGGCTGGGTTTGAACCCACCACCTCCAGCATATGAGGCCGGCACCCTACCCCTTTGAGCCACAGGCACCACGCACAAATGATTTTTTTTTTTTTTTTTTACTCTTTCTCTCCTTTTTTAAACATTTATTTTTATTGAGGGGAAATTCATATAACATGAAATAAACCATTTTAAAGTGAACAATTCAGGGACAGTTAGTGTTATACATCCACAGTGGTTACAACTATCACCTTTCTCCAGTTCCAAAATGTTCTCATCACCCCAAAAGGAAACCCCACGCCCAGCAGGCAGTTGCTCCACATTCTCCTGTCCTCAAGATCCCACAGCAAACTCCCAGTCTGCTTTGTCTTTATGGATTTACCTACTCTGCATATTTCGTATAAATGAGATTGTACAGCGTGTGACCTTTTGTGCCTGGCTTCTCTCATGAGCCTGTTTTCAGACTCATCCACATTGTAGCATGTACAGGCAGTTCATTCCATTTTTTGCTGAATAATACTCCTTTGTAATGATACACTACATCTTGTTTAGCCATTAGACACCCAGTAGACATTTGGGCTCTTTCCACCCTTTGGCTATTGTGAATATTATGCTGCTATGAACATTGGTGTTTAAAAATATTTTTGGTATATAATTAGGAGTAGATTTACTAGGTCATATGGTGATTCTATCTTTAACTTTTTGAGGAACTACCATACTCTTCTCCACATGGCTAAACCATTTTATATTCCTACCGACAGTGTATGAGCTCGGGTCAGATTTTATCCGTCTGGGAGTCACATTCTAAAGTAGAACAAGGCCCTTCTAAAAGGGCTGTGTTCCATGCGTACACCCAACTCATCATCTCTTTGTGCAGACACAAATTTTGCCCAAATACGTGGATAGAGAAAGGGGAGAAAGTGTGCCCTCGGCAGACAAGTTGAAGGATGACTGACTTTACCCATCTCTTTGCTGTACTCTTCTTAGCTAAGCAAAAGATATGCTAGGGCTTCCCCTGGGTCTCATTTTCACTTCCATCCAGTTAGTCCTTGCTTTTCCCTGTTCTTAGGACTGTGGGGCCCAGTGACTTTCCCACCCTGGCCAGGTTCCAGTAAACGTCAGGGACACTGTTAGTGCATAATCCAGTGTTCAGAGGTCCCAAATCTGTGAAGACTGACCTCTACACACGCTATTTGTCAATATCTGTGAGCCAGAAATAGGAGGAATACCTTCAAAAAGGAAGCTACAAACACAAAGTGAAGGGAAAAGCAAGGCCACCAGCAGAGCCCCAGGGAATTAGATTCATCAAAGGGAAAAAGCATAACACTGGCTTTTTTCCTGAAGCCACTTCATAGAAGCTGAGATCTATGTTAAATTTATATGATATGTAAGTATCATTTGATTGAAAGCATGGTCTTCCTTCCCTTGCAGTCTGGTAGCTGAAGGGTCAGCAATTTTGGAGGGAAACCCTTCCTGACAGGGGCCTGGAAATCCTAGAAGAATGTTCTTTCTATCAGACGTGGATCTTTTGGTTGAATAAGGGGCTGAAGGAGGAAATAGACAGGAAGGGCCAGAGAGCTGGGCCAGAGGAGGCCTTTGAGAATGAAGAGGGTTGGACTCTGGACCCTTTCTGGGAATGTGGTTGAGGTAGGAGTTTGGTGAGAAGAGGAGGAGATGAAGGGTGTGAGCACTGAGAGAATGAAGCTTCCTCGGGCCCTTCAGAAAGAGACTCACCACACAGCCAGTCTTCACAGTTCACTCTTAAGCCTAAGAGGCAAAACAAGTTTTGAAACCCCAACAGCTGTGGCTCAGGACAGAGACCTGGGACTTGGCACTGATTTGAGCCTCCTAGTAGATGCAAAGGGTTCTGGTTTTTCACAGGGTGGGAAGAATTGCACTCCCTGGCAATAAATAAAGAATGAAGAAGATTTTCCTTTATAGGTGGTAGGTCACCCTCCCTTCTTGGGGACAAGTGGAGAACAGGTGATGTTTCTCAGCAGCCACAAGTGTGAGCTCTTACCTTGACTTTTTGGTCATAATCCAGTGGGATATTCTATGGGGTTAGTGGATATAGGAGGTTAAATAGTGTCCCCAAAGTAATATATACATGCCCTAGCTCTTGGAATGGTAAATATGGCCTTATCTATGTAAAGGGTCTTTGTAGATATAGTTAGGGAACTTGGGATGAAATCACCTGGATTAGCCAGATGGGCCCTAAATCCAATGGCAAGTGTTCTCTCAGAAGGGACTCACGGAGGATGGGGGGGTAGGGAGGCAGTGTGACCATGGAGGCAGAGACCGGAGTTATGCAGCCACCAGCCCAGGACCATGAGGAAGGACCAGAGCTGGAAGAGGCAAGGAAAACTCACCCCAGTACAGTGGGGTTACACAGAGAGATGAAGTGACTGGTCATCAGAAAGCTGAGTTCCATCCCTGGAGTTGCTATTGGTGTTACAGGTGAACTTTATTAAACTTTGCCCTAACAAATCTGTTTCTCTTGTGTTTCTCATGCATTCACTTCTGTGGCAGAGAGTGGGACTCACTGTTCACCCATGGGCACCACTCAGAATTGACCCTCACATCTATTTGAAATGGTGGTGATCATAATGGCCACACTATACAGAATGTTTAACATGTGCTAGGGACATCACATACATTATCTCATTTAGTCCTCATTTAGTCCTTGAGGTTGTTATGCTCATCCTCATCTGTAGGCTCTGAGTTCATGTAATCTGTTCAAGGTCAATTGTGAAATGCTGGTGGAACCAGACCGTGAACCCAGCTTTACTCTATGCTTGATTCACAGCATTACAAAAGGCGCAGGCCCCACAGGGACAGTTGAGCCAGCGTCTCACACACTCAGCTGCCAGATGAGAAAGAAGTTACTGACTCACGGATGGTTTTCCTAACAGCACAGACATTGAAGTTTCTCTTTGACAGTGAGGTTGAGTGATGGATTGATTGAGATCATAGTTGCTGTGATAACCTGGTTAGATCCTGCAAACAACAGATGGAAGGCAAAACAGCTGTGTTCAGGGGAAAATGTAGTCAAAATTAGGACCAGTCAAGTTTCTCTGAGCCCCAAGGAGTATTTCCTCCCTCAAGCCCTTAATAATCTGTAAAGATCCATGTTGAATAGAGAGACATTCTCCTAGGGGTTCCCAGGCCCTGGCAGGAAGGTCTTCCAAAGTTGCTGACACTTCAGCTACCAGACTGCAAAGGAAGGAAAATTATAATATAATACCCCGAGGTCCTCTCTCTGCTCTCAACCGTGTTGGGAGAGGAGATGAAACCCCTGACCAACTGACCTCTCCAGTGCGAGAAGTGGGAGAGTTCACTGCTGAGTCTGTCCCTGCTTTTCCGCAAACAGAGGACACATTCTGACATAACTCACTCCCCAGCTGGGATGAGAAGAGAGGACACTGCCTGCTGTAAAAAGGTCTGATGAAGTACTTTCCTGGGGCAAAGTGACACTTTCTGGAGTCCTCTCCAGATCCATGGTCCTCTCGAGATCCAGGGCTCTAGCTCTTGGGGGTCCCTTTGCCTTTCACAGAGTCACAGTTTAGAGTTTGGAGCGAGCCAGGCTGATTTCCCTCTTGCCGTGGCTCAGGCCGGAGCGGCCAGTGTGGCAGGTCCTTCCCTGTCCTCCCAGCATTCCACATCGGACAGAGGGAGGTCAGCAACAGGGAGAAAAGCACTGGGCCTGCCAGATTTCCTCCCATGCAGACCTCGATGCAAGATAAAGCCAAGCAAGGCCTGCCACAGGACAACAGTATAATAAACCCCCCCGTGGCCTCCTCCTGGACTTCTTGTTCTATTACAGTTGTTTTGAGTATGATCAAAAGGAAGGAAGAGCACTGTGCTATCAGACTGCGGAAGAAGGATGCTCTCCTGACCGCTCCTGCTGCCCTTGGCCACCCTTATTTTAAATATGAGGAAATCAAAGGGCAACTGCAGCCTAACCCTGCCGCATCACGACAGCAACAAGCTGCAGCTGCGGCCCCTGCCCAAACTCGCTGACAGCGCCTCGGCTGTCCAGCCCTTGTCCTCTTATCCAGGCCACTGAGGCTAGAAGGCCCAAGCATAGAGTCAGCAGCTTTGGGGCAGGATCTGGAAGCAGGCCCCAGAGCAACCAAGCTAGCTGTCATTAACCTGTTGGGCTGAGAACCGGGGCTATAAGGCCACAACTGTTGGAAATAATGGATCACAATAGGAACTTACCAAGTTTGGCTGGCCTAGTGCCTACTTCTCAAAATAGTTAATTGCTCAAGTTCTTAACTTCAGGACTTCTGCCCTTTCCTACACCCAGACCAGGCTTAGGCACAGGCATGGAAGGCTGTATGACAGGGCTCAGCTGTCACACGGGACTCCTGCAAGGAGCTAGAGCAGAAAGCACTGGCTCTCCCTCAGCTTTGCGGGCCTGAGTGCTCCTCTCCACAGACACACAGGCTCCGGCAGTTCTTTGCCCCTCATCAACTCTGCCCTGCTCAGCCCCAGATCCTGAGTCACCGGGTGCCTAGCCACAGTGTTTCCAGCAGTTTTGTCTGGGATGGAGAGGATGTCAATGTGCTTCCTCAACCAGAAAGGTGGTTTGAGTTCGGCCAGAGCAGCCCAACCAAATAAGCAAAGCTGTCCATTGAAAGACAGGGGCTGCTGGGAGATCACACAATAAAATGAGAACCATTATCAGTCTCATCCCAGCCCAACAGAGGGAGAGCCTTTGAAGCCACAGACAGGCTGAACAGAACTTTCCACCTGAGAGATGCTAGACACGGGGGTCAGACTGCAGGCAGCCCCCACAAAAACCGATCACAGCCGGCGGCAGAAGGGAGGGGTGTGCAGCTGCACAGGGCCACCCGGGGCTTCTGAAGGCAACTGGGCTGTCTTTGCAGGGGCCTGTGGGAAAACCCAGCACAGAGGCATTTGTAGCCAAAACCCCAGAGCACTGCTGGTAGGAGGAAAAATAACCCCTCAGTGGTCCCCAAAAGAAAAGGGAGGGAATCAAAGCACACAAAAAATGCAAAGACCACCCACCTGATGAGCGCCTACCTTTCTGAAACAACTCCTGGCTTCCAAGGCACACTTCTGAAAGAACAAACGGACTGAACCCTCCGCCTCAGAGCTCCGTGCTCCAGGGGATTTGTGGGAACTGTGGCCTCTTCTAAGTATGGGAAGCTTAATTTAAAGTGTGTTAACCTCCGCTGTGCCTATTCAGTACTTTCTTGCATCCGCTCTCCTCTCTGGGAACCTGAGAGACAGCAAGAATCCTCATCAGGGAGGGACTGGACCCTGTGTGGATGCCTTTAGTACAATTCTCTCACATAGGACAGCTGTGTCTGCCAGGGGACCTTCTCAGGACTCTTCCAGATGGGATCCAGCGTGATGAGGGCACGTGTGAGCAGGCTCTACCTTGGACAGCTGCGTGGGTCTTGGCTGCACTGGCCCCCCCTGTGACAGCTGCAGCCCACCGTGCCTGGCCTCCCCCTGCTCCCAGGGGCCTGGAACTCTCCCCTGGAGGACTGATGCTTCGTGGGGCCTGCAGATCTTTTCTGAAGTAGGTGCAACAAAGCCAAGCCAGTTCCCTTGTGTGCTCTGTCTAGAAACGATGGAACGCTCTTTCTTCTCCTGCTTGGGGATGGGTTTGGAGGGAGACTGGAGGGGGATAATGTTGCCTAGGAGCACTAGGGGAGACCGAGATGAGAAATTTCCAACTTAGCCAGCTGATACTCTTTCCAAAAGGGATGAGGAAGCCTCTAAACAGAAGGCCTCAGAGAGGAGAAACAGACTAGAGGAAGAGGTGTCCCTCTCTTCTCCAGGGGCCAAATGCTAAGACAGGAGCTCCTGCCCACCACGCCCTAGATTGGTGTCTTTTTATTACCTTGTCCAGTGAGAAGGATGAGGTTGTCTCCATTTTACAGGTGACGAAACACAGATTCAGAGAGGTGATCAAGGCTGTCCAAGGGCCCATATAGAACTGTCAAGCTAGAATTCAACCCTCAAGCAGCCCAGCTCTGAGTTCACAACCTCCCCTACACTAGAACTAGGGCTATAGATAAAGCCAAGATACAGTTCAGCAGTTCAATTTACTAAATTGAACCAAACTGAGCCACTGCACAAAGCCCCAACCAAGAGAGTCTTTCCAGAGTCCAGGTCATGGAAAGAAATTCTCCGAGGCACTAAATGAAATACTGCTCTGAGGTGCCAGGAGGCCTTTATTTGAAATTAATACCTAATAAAGTTTAAGTATTAAAAAAAGAAAAACAGAAGGGAGCTAGAACAATTTAAAAAACAGAGTAGGTAGACAATAAAATTTCAAGGTGTTGTCTTTTATCTAGGAAGCCCAAGGTGTTTACAGGCTCTAATCATACCTCCGCCACGGGCCTTTCTGAGCTGGTGATGGCATGTTGACAGTGCCTCTTGTTGTAGGCAGGGAGGCCCTGGCCCTGCCAAAGCCAAAGCATCGGCACTTCTCCCCAGGTGAGTAGAGTACAGGCTTGATCTGGGAGCACGTGTCTCTTCCAGGACCAGTATGGGGTGTTGCTACAGCTGTTTCCTCACTCAGCAAGTGAGACCAGGCCTTCACTGAGTGGTGTGGAGGGAAAGGGAGCTAGAGGTCTAGAAATGAAGGCAGCAGAACCAAGAATCAGCCTCCACCATGGCCTGCACACAGTGCATGAGGTCTGACAGTTCACGAGCTCATCCTAGAAAAGGTGCTACTTACCTCACTGCTGAATATCACTAGGGTCACCTTTGGAGTACTCCCCTTGGAAAGCCACGCACTTTTTCTAGGAAGAGTTTGCGAACTTAATTATCAGACCCCTGTACAACAGGTCTGAAGGGCATTTCAGAAAAAAGTTCCAACAGTGCTTTGAAAGGTGGACTAGGCACTGGCGTTGGTGCACAGCTTCACAAGGGGAGTCCTTGGAAGAAAGGGCTCTTCTGGTGAGGGGCAGGGTGGGGCTTACAAGTCCAATGCAGACAAGCTGAGCAGGCATGAGTGCAACAGAAGACCTTCCCTCTGGCCAAGTCCACACAGTAAGAACCCAGGGCTTCTTGGTGTCTTAGACACACAAAGTCCATGTGGTTCTTGGAAATGTAAAATGAACTTGTGAGTTAACCAATCTTATTGTCAATGCAAAGACAGTATTCACTTTGCAGATGCCGAGCGAGACCTTAGAACATTGAGGTTAGAGTGGGGAGTAGAATCCTCTATAAACCACTTTTTCTTTTTCTTTTCTTTTTTTTTTTTAAGTAAACCACCTTTTCTTGTGGATCAAATTCCCTCCCATAAAAAATGCCCATTTTTTTATCTTCTTCCATTTCTCCCCACATTAGTCTTTGCTGGGGTGGCTGGTGCCTCCCACCCAGGCTTTTGGAGGACCCAGTTTGCCCCCAGGAAGCCTGGGCCTAGAATAATCAGAGGGATAAGAGGTGATGAAGCAGATCCTTGAGATGGGACTTCCAGAAATTCTTTAGCTGAGCCTCCATCCTCCCAGCCTGCTTTCAGACAGGGTAACAAAGAACTCCTCGGAACAGTCCAGAACAGTGCTCATTAGTGAAGCCCAGTCAGGGGATTGGAAGGAATGCCTTTGTCTCTGCTTTCCACCCTGCCACCCACACAGGATTTTGAAAAGCCACCTCCCCAACACTCAGGCTTGGGGTAAAGGCTACAAAATGGGACAGCAAACCTCTCGTGACCTCTTCTTGGTTGCTTGGACGCCTTTTAGAGACACAGGACAAACAATGGCAAACAGATCCAGGCCTGTCACGACTGTGTTGGAACCAGCTGGAACGTGTGTACACATGTGGAAATATAAACATCCTTGGCTCCCCAGTTCCTGCGTGCTGGGGTGTCTGAGGGAGCAGAAAGTCCCGTGTGTGTCTGGGTGGGGGGAGTGCCACATGGCTAGGTGCCCACATTTCTATATTGGGGGGATGAAGGGGAAATCTGGGGAGTGGGTGTGGGTCTGTGTACGGGCAAATCTTGCCATAGACATGCGTTGGGGGAAATTGAGGGAAATTTTGTGTTTGGGTGTGTATATACACGTGGCGGGTGCCCACACGCAAGTGTGCAGGCGGGGAAGC
Organism: Loris lydekkerianus; assembly: GCA_963574355.1. Classification (NCBI taxonomy): domain Eukaryota; kingdom Metazoa; phylum Chordata; class Mammalia; order Primates; family Lorisidae; genus Loris; species Loris lydekkerianus. The sequence continues at coordinate 8,170 of CAUYPK010142968.1, forward strand.
TGAAACTTTCAAGATTCTATGAATATTCTCAGTTAGAAATGAGAATATTTCTGGCAACTCCCATACCACAGGTGGGTACACATTCAATGCTTGTGAAGCTCATTTCCTGCACTGGGTACCAGCCCTTGGTTATACAGGATACAAGATGTGATTGATAGCAAAAGCTCCACATCCAGGGCTGAGTGGAGGGAGAGCATCCTGTGAGCAGGTGGGGAAGGAGAGCACATGGAGGTCACTGCCCAGTTTCTCTTGAAGGACAAATGAAATCAATTTTCAATAAAAATCCATAATTCACACCCATTATTTTTAAAAGGGAAAGAAGGGAGATCTCTCATTTTACAATATGTCCTCCTTCGTCGCTCCAAGGCCGTCTGGCCCCCAGCCTGCCCGGCCAGTGACAGCCTGCGTGTTGAGGTGTGTGTTCGTGGGTTTTCAGACTTGTCTGGCTTGCTCTACTTCAAGCTTTAGATTGTGAGCCCCGCCCCAGGAAGTGTTTATGCGCTGTGTGACTTGGCTGTCTTCCAGCTCAGCTGTGTTTGCTAGCACAGAAGGAGACAGCTCAACTAACCTGCTCTGTCCTGTGTGAGGGCTCCAGAGTGCACAGGGTCCTGAGACGGGTGACCCTCAGTAAAGTTGTGGAGTTTGGTCAAACACCTCAGTGGTGAACGTGTGGGTAGACATTTCTGAACACCTCAGTATGGGAGGAAACTGCGCTCTACAGACCAGCTCCTTGGCAGGTGACCTCCTCACAGACCAGCGGCAGGTGACTGCCTCAGCTTCTATCTGAACAGTTTGTTCATCCAAGTGGCACCCAGCTCATAAAAGTCACTCAGTGACTGCTGATTAGCCATGATGCATTTCATTCCATTCAAGGGCTATGAAGCCACCACCAGAGATGCAGGGTGGCAGTATCACTTTAGCACAGCTCAGGACCTTGTTAAGTCAGGTGTCTGAACACCCATGTAGGTTCCCGATACTTTCCTGCCAGTCCTGAGTCTCTGCTCTTCCTCTGGTCTGGACTCAAGGAAGCAGTGACAAAAATCTCCTGGCTATTGGGTCCCATGGAACAGAGAGCCCCAGCCTACCAGGGAACCAAGTCTAGACAGAACAGAGCTGTGAGGGTTACACCTACAGCCCTTGGTGCCGGGGGATGCCCTGGGAGCTCACTGAGAGGCAGAAGCCAGCGGTGCCATGTTCCCCAACAGATTGAAGGCTACTTCTGAGTCCCTTTGATGAGCAATGATTTCATGACAGGTGCAGTGATGGACAGGCACGTGGGTACTTGGGGAGGGCAAAGCCAGGGACCTTGCCCTTCCCTGGCTGGATTGTACAGGACCCCAGTGGAGTGGACAGAGTGACATGCATATGGAGGGGTTTATGTTACAGCACCCCAGCTCCCTCATTTCTGTCATCCAATCCCTCAGGTCCAATCCTTCCTAACTATGCTATTCCTTGAGTGAACTTCAGTGAGCTGCTTTATCTCAGAGACTGTTTCTTCACTTGTGGAGTGGGAGTGTGGAGTTGTCAGGGCAAGTACTTTGAACCTCCAAGTGAGTGGCATGACTATTGGAATTGTTTTTTATTGTCATTAGTTAAAGGAACATAGAGACACTTTTCCTGAAGGGTGATGTTTAGAAAGGCTAAACTAGACTTTGGGATGAGGTGGAAATTGAGTAAATCCTAAATCTGTCTTTTGTGGTGGTGTAAGTGGAACTCCTGCCCAGTAAGATTTATTGTAGTATAGTTCCCTCGTGCAGCAGTCAGCAAACTTTTGCTCCAAAGGGGCAGATAGTAAATATTTTGGTTTTCTGGGCTGCAGGGTCTCCCCCACAACTGCTAAGATAGCCATAGATGATACAGAAATAAATGGGCATGGCTGTTCTCTAGTGAAACTTTACTTACAACCGAGGCTGCAGGCCGAACCTGACCAGTGTGCCGTTTGCTGACCCCTGCTTTAGCATATGGGAGGTACCCAGTAATAACTTGGGAAATTCATTTATTGAAGATAGGGGAGTAGCCTCTGCAAGTCCTGATCCTTGATTTTAGCTCTGTTCACACAGGATAGGTTTGAGTTCCTGCAGCTGACCCTGCCTCCTCTTACTGCCTCCCCCACCCTGCCCCCAGCTTTGAGAGATCACTTAATGGAGAGCAGTTTTTGTGCCTTCCAGGATCTGTTCTCCTCCATCCCAAGTTTGTGGGACACACAATTTGTAATCTCCTTAAAACCAAAGAAGCAAAATCTCTGATTCATTGTAGATTAAAATCAGCTGCAACCTATTAATGGCCCAAAGCCCAAGACGGATTTTAGGAAACAAAAACACTGGACCAAATTAGACTGAACTGGCCTCTGTCTCCAGAGGAGGGAGGTGGAGTGGGCAGCTGGGGGTGGGGGAGTGGCCATGTGGTTTTAATTCATTTGAATTCTCTTCCTAAAGCGAATTTCCCCGACACAAAGCATGTGCAGTTTAGGGCAGTGGCCAGCCTTGGGAGCCAGCTCTCCCTGGTAGAAGCCCCGAGTGCTGTTGGGGGGCTCGGGCTGGTTGTGTGTCTATAATTAACAGTTTTCAAAGTGGTTATTTTGGAAAAGAGAATTTCAGTGGCGCGTTAAAATCCTTTCATCAGCCATCAGCTGGCGTCCCAAGGCCTTTAGCAAGGCCCAAGCCACTTAAGGCTTCAGAGAGCTTTAAATTCCCAGGGTCTTGTTTGAAAATGTGAAGTCTTTTGCCATGGGTTTTATTAGGCTGATAGTTGCCATGATTTTCATTATGTTGTTTGGTTACTGGGACCATAAAAATGTTCCTCTCTTCCTAGAGCACCTAGGATCATTAAAAAGAAAAGAAAAAGCAAAGGCCCTGCCTTTACACAAATTACATAACGTGCCTACCATAGCTCCCTCGTGGGAAAGGGGCCGGCTCTGGCTCGGGGCCAGGTAAACTCTGAAGGCTGGTAGGGCTCACCCTCCCTCCCATCTGAGGAAACTGAGGCCCAGAGAAATTGTCCTGCTGTAGCTTGTCTGGAGCCCTGCACCCAGACTGTCTGTCAGGCCTCATTCTTCCTGATGACTCAGGCTATAGATAGAGTGGGCAGAGGTGGAGGAGTCTGACTTCCGCTGGACTAGTGCTTTGGGACACTTCTCAGACTGGAAGAAAGTGATCAGATTCATGGGCAGCTTATAGTCAAATGCTAAAGACCACCATTCCCCTTTCCGCTCGACTGTCTCAGTCATTGACTCAGTATTTTCAGATGCATGCAAGATATTGTCATGGGTAGACAGGATTTACCCAGGCAGCTTCCGCTTGCAGTGACCCCCCTCTCCCAACTGCCAGCTTGGCAGCGTGACCCAAAGGGTCCTAGGAGTAAAAATCAGCAGGGATTCTCTAGATCCAAGTTTAAGCGAGGGCTGGCGGGAACCCAGGCCAGCTGAAGACGCGGGGATCGCATGGGTCCCTGCGTCTGTTTCCTATCATTCTCCTCCTACAGTTCACTTGTCAGTCCCTCGTTCTTGTTTACCTCTATGTGGATAATTCCTCAATTATAAATCAGAGGACTTGGCACAGAGCTTTGGATTATCTGTGATCTTTAACTTTCCCAGGGCAAAAGAAATTAAACCAGCAAATCTCTTTGTTTCTCATGGTTCAGCATGCAAATCAAGGAAGCACTGACCTCTGTGGTGAGCCAAGCCTGAGCATACCTCTGCCCCCACCCCTGCAGCCAAGGTAAGCAGCCATGCAGGCCCACAGCCAGGCTCACCCATCAAATACTCAGTGAGCACCTATGTGCAGACTCCATTCTAGAAATGGGAGATACAAAGTTTTTAAAAAGGCAATGTTCTTTCTTACCCTGTGTACACCTTAGTATAGATTACATTAAGCAAACCAACCAACAAGACATACACACTCATGATAAGAACCTTGAGAAAAAGCAAGCAGTGCATTATTTTATACACTGTGGGGTCAGAAGACCTCTCTGAAGAGGTGACATTTTGGCAGAGATCAAATGGAGAGAGAATAAGACGTGTTCAATCCAGGAAGAACATTCTAAAAACCTGAGACAGGTACAGCAAGGAAGCCAAGGACTGGGGCAGAGCTAATGACCTGCAACTGCAGTACGTAAGGTCAAGTAGTGGACAGAGGACAGCCATGGACATTGTGACTCTGAAGTTTGTTCTAGCATCATGGGGTGTCCTTTGGGGTTCTGGAGCAGGGAAGTGACACAGCAGGGATGAACATTCAAAGGCTGGAGAGAGGCTGATAAAGCAAGAGACCTGCATTCAGACACCCAGCAGCAGACGGGTGCTGAACCTTGGGGCGGTGCCTCCAGGGGAACCTTTGAGAGTTGCATGTTTCAACAGTGTGAGGCTGGGCCTAGAGCCTACCACCTCCCCACCAACTGGTCTTAAACACAGAAAAAGGAAATGCTGCTGTTTAAATAGCAGGGTTGGAACTTGTGAGTCAAGAACCCTCAGCCAATTAGGACAGGTGGGCTCTGGAAGTTGCTGATGCAAAGTGTCAAGCCCCCAGCTGGGTTGTGTGGCTGCCCTCTAGGGCCTCCAGACACACTCAGAAGGAGCAGGCCCAAACACAGAACCAACCTTTAGGGTGTCTCGCCTTATTTTCAGCTGATTGTATAGTGTCTGATCAGTTTCCTTCCCAGGACCTTTTTCACTTTGCAAAATGCAGGCCACTTCACCAAGGCAGAGCAGAAAGGGAACCGCCCGGACTGTGGACCCAGTCAGCCAGAAACATAACCCTCACCTCATTGTTTCACTAGGTTTTGAAAAAGTTACTGAATCGCCTAGAACTGTACTGGCCAATGAAGTAGCCACTAGGCACACATGGCTATTGAAATTTAATCATTTAAAACGAAATGAAATGAAATAAAAATCTCAGCTCCTCGGTTTCACCTACCAAATTCCAAGTGCTCAAGAGCTACCCAGACTGGCAGCTTCCATATTGTTCTGGACAGGGCAGATACAGAACATTTCCATGGGAGCAGGAAGCTCTGTCGGACAGTTTCACTTCTTTAAAAAGGAAGCAACCCATGAGAACTGGACGCATTTACACACACAAAGCACAGGGGGCCTTGCTTACCTCATTACAGGTGCTCAGCAAATGGGAGTCACCATGGTTTGCTGAACAAATCTCCATCTCTGCTCTGCTGCTCTCTACTGCAGGGCAGGTCAGTCACCCTCTCTGAGCCTTAGTTTTCTGACATATCAAATGGGAATAGTAAGGGCTGCGGAACACGTTCCCCAGAGCAGAACATGAGCCTTGTTTTTCTCAGTTCTCCCTTTACTCGTGGGAACTTCCTCAACAACCCCCAACTGACTTATGCAGACCAGAGTTTGGAAACTCCAGCCCTGCTGTCCTGAGCGGGAAGCATGACGTAGTGTGGCTTGCTGATGGATCCTGGAGATATTAGCGCCTTGAAAGGATTTAGCCATGGCTAGTGGTTTGAAGTTCTAGTGAAATAATTGAACAAGTCAGATATTTACCCTGCTCTTTTGCACCAAAAGAAGTCATGCCCTGGGTCCCCCAACCCAGGACCCCGATTCTATGGGTGCAGCTCTCAGAGGCCCTCAAACAGCCCTTCCGGTACATTGGTCTCCAATCAGTCTTCCTTTTTCCACTGCAGAGTTTTGTTGTTTAAACTATAGGCATTTGGCAGGTGGGAGTTAGGATTTGCCTGGGGCTAGAAGGAAGTTGTTTGCCAGGCCAGGCTAAGGTGTGGTTTAAGAGTTGAAGCTGGAATCCCCTTCACCTGTTTAATGCATTTCAGGAGAGATTTGTTTTCAACTCCCAAATTACCTGCTAGGATTTCTAGACCTGAGATCCTATCTCCACTGGCTATTTTCCTTTCATTTCCGATAAGAAAGACAAAGAAAAAAAGAGAGGCTCAAGAACAACATTCTTGTTTCCCTTAAATAAAATGACACATAGTGAGTGATTTTCTTGCCTGTTTTCTACAATGCAGGCAGCAGGCAGGCCTCTAGGACCTCTGCTCCCTATGAGGAGAGGTTGGGACCTATGAGGCAGGTGCCACTGAGGTTTTACAGAAAACTCGGGGATGCTTTATAAATATCCGCCCCTTCAAACTACTCCATCTGCAGTTTTCTCTTCCCAAAGGATGGCAACTCCAACCTTCTAGCTGTTGAGGCCCAAATCCGTGGAATTAATACCTGTCTTTCTCTTACACCCCACTTCCAAGCTACGGGGGCATCCTATTGATTCTACCTTTAAAATCTAACTGGAATCAAACTAGCTCTCACCACACTCACTGGCAACACCCTAGTCTAAGCCAGCAGCATTTGAACTGCCATACTCTCCTAACATCTCCCGCTGACTGGCCTCCCTCCTGCCACCTGTCCTGCAGTAATTCTCAATATAACACTTCACTTTCTAACAAGCTGTTTAATTTGCTTGTTTGTTATGTTCACTGCTCTTCTTTGCCCTCTTATGACCCCTCTTAGAGGCATGAATATTCAGGGAGCCTAATCTGAGAACCCATGGAGCTGAAGCAATTGCAATACCAAAATACCCCAAGCATTGCAATAACAAGAATTCCAACAAGCCAATCTTATGGGAGTGTTAAAATGCATAAGGGAGTCTTTGGTAAACTCAGATTCAGAAGTAGCATAGCTTGTGGAGGGTGAGCAAGAAGTTGCCTAACGGATGGTATAACTATGAGCAACAGGCCAAAAATATGGATAGACAGACAGGTAGATAAATAGCAAGCAAAGACTTTTTAGAGATATGGACCAATTCATTTATTAGCAGCTTTCAAATGTTTTGGCCTTCAGGACTCCTTTATATTTTCATTGATGACTTCAAAGAGCCTTTGTTCACATGGGTTATATAATATCTATTGATAGATCCCGTGCTCTTGAAGCTCTGGGATAGCCCCCAAAGATCCTTTTGACCTAGCATTGATGCCCTTGTGTATTCTCTTGAATCAGGGCTGGTTTGTGTGACAAATAGAAGATGGCAGAAGTGGCAGAGTGTGATTTCGAAGGCGAAGTCATAAAAGGGATCACTGATTCTACTTGATCTCTTCTATTCACTCTGGGAAAGCCAGTCCCTGTGTTTTGAGTTCATGGAGAGGAACCAAGGACTCATGTCAAAAGCCAGCAACAACTGGCCAGACTTGTGAGGATGCTACTAGAGCCTTCAGCCCCAGTCCAGTGGAGGTTGTAGATGACTACGACTTCATGAGAAACCCTGAGCCCGAACTGTGCAGCCACACCACTCCTGAATTCCTGACCCACGGCAACCATGAGAGATAAAAGAAGATTATTTTTTTAAGCCATTAGGGTTGGGGATACTTTGCTAGGTAGTAATAGATAATTAAATATTTTATCATATTGAAAATTAAAACAGAAAGAAAGTTTAATGTTTGTTAGTTCATTAATATTTACTCATCCATATGAATAAATTGATGTTTACTGATTCATTAAAATGCATGAATTTATTAATTCACTTGTAAGATAAATTAACATAATATTTTATTGTAAAAAATAACTGTTTTCCAAAAAATCCTCATAATTCACCAGGAAGAGTGACAATGTTTTGCATTTTTGCAGATCACTTAATGTCTAGTTTAATGGAAGATAGCTGGATTCTCATGTCTACTTCTGCATTAAGTCAGCTGTGATAATGTTGTTTTGGTTGAAGTATGTGAAGGAAACCTAGCCTCACATAGATATGTTGTTGGAAAAGGGAGGAATATTCTAATATCTTTTTCAGATAACTGTGGATATTTGTCTTTGACATTTACCAAAACTCAACAAATGGTAGATTATTAAAGGTTAGTTGCAATGTGGAATCTGAAACTATATCAATGAACTTTTTGTACTCAGTTATTTTAAAATCCATTTGGTCTGGCTTGCACTGTGAATAGATATTTTGCCCATGCATGATTTTGTAATACTACGCATGGGCCATTTGGAAAATATTGCTTCACTGAGCTATGTAGATCTTCTGAATTTGATGTCAGGATGAAAACTGAAAATTCATGTTTGTTAATATCACCACTGACCTCATCAAAAACTTCCATTAAGTGTTGGAAAGGCTTTAAGTTCACTGTGGCAGGCAAAGATTTTTAAAAATTCTAATTTTCACTTAAAGCTTCAATTTTGGCAGTAAATACACATACTGTCAATTACTGTCTTTCTTGACATGACAAGTTCAGTTTGTTTCTTTTTGAAAAAATGTCTGTCAAACAACAAAGTCTGAATAACCATGATTATTTGATCTCTTTGAGCACTGTGTTTGTGGAAGTGGCTAGTTTAGCTCACAACTCAGTTTACTCATACAAGGTCTTGCCTCAAGACAACCATCATACGTTAGGATGCATAAGAGGGCTCCGTGCTTCTTTTCCAAGTTGTCACACAAAATAGTCAAAAATTTTCAAGAGTACACTTTGGGAAAGGTTTCATAAAATAACTATTTAAATGAAACTGGCTTCTTTTTTTCTTTCTCCCAAGAGTTCGTAGCAGTGAAGAGTACCATGCAGCAATTTCACCCCAAATGTCAACACAGTGAAGAAGGCAAATAACATCTTGGTACTATCATGAAAATAGTTTGATCTTGCAGATACCTTGCCAAGGTCTCAGGGATCCCTGGGGTCCATATATCTCACTTTGAGAACCACTGCTTTGAGGAAATGAATGCCATTCTATTACTTGTTGTTGGGGATCTAAAAGACTCCAACCTGAGACAGTGGCCAGCAAGGGAGACAGAGCTGAGGAAATCACGAGACCTACACCAAACTTAAGTGCATAAAATGGGAAGCGTGTAGGGGCACACACTGTTCCATGTGCCTGGTGGCAGCATGAGAACAGTGCAGCACCCGTCCTGTTTCCCAGAGTCTTTTTATAGGGTACATAACAGAGTATCCGTGCAAGGATGCACAGCAGTCAGCACTCAAGGTTAAGAATGAGAGAGGGGAGATTACAGCCCCCAGGAAGGTTGTTAAAGGGTAATCAAGGACATAGGGTCATAGAACATCTGAAGGCCAGGTAATGGTACAATGGGAAGGTGGTGGGGCAGGTCTTATGTCCCCAGACAGACATCTCAGCTTCTCTAGCTAAGCCACTAGTTGATGGTCTCAGCTGCCTGCACTGCTGATTTTCCCACACAGGTATAGTCACGTAGACATTCCCCTGGTTGGGCACCTTACCCTGAGTTGGAAGGTCTGTGAGGAATTCATCCTGTCTGCCTCCCACAACCTGTGGCATTCATAGGTGCTAAGACAAGCATGTACCAGGTCTTCATGCAAAACTGGTATGGCCTCCAGGTGTTGCATCAGCTACAAGACATATTATTAGATATCAGCTCATTCTTGGACTAGACATAAGACAGGTTGTTTCTTTAAGGCAGATTAGGGTCACTTTTATGTTTTTATTTGTCCCACTTATAAAAGGTATATGGGTGGCAGTGAGGAAGCCAGGCTCTGAGGAATTCTTCGGACTATCAAGGTTAAATAAACAAATAGGGACTCTAATACTTGCATCCCTTCCTTTGGAACTCTTCTCCTTTTTTCCAATGGGCAGTGAAGGCTCAGTGGACTGCCAAAGACATTCTTTTCAGAGCAGCAGGGCTCTTTCCAGCTCTAGTCTAGAAGTGGGCAAAGCTCTCATGCTGGCAGCCCCACCACACAGGACGAGAGCGGCAGCAGGCCCAGACAACCGCATTTGCTCAGATGATTATGGCATCTGTGAGCATTTTGTCACTGTGGAAGGACTAAAGACCTTCCCTCCACTAAAGTGCCTCAGAATCCCTGTGTAGTGGACTTAGAGCAAGACAGGGTGGGGAGCTGGCTCGTTCCGTTAGGCTTACACATCCTCTCACTGCAGAAATGTGGACTAGGCTTGAGCCCCACACCTGCCTGGGCTCAGCTCTTTGGTGAGTGACTATGTCGCTGTCCTGCCTGTGGTTGTGGGCCCCAGAGAAGGTAGAAAACAACAAGCAGCTGTGTCCTGAGCCCTGGGAACCGGAGACCTTTCCACATCTGTTCGCCTGGTCAGGGGTGGGAGGAAATCACCGAAACCTTCAAACAGGGGGCCAGAGCAGGGAGACAAAGGGGAGGCCTTAAACTGCTGGCGACCCTGGGTCATATGACCCCCCCTACAGACCTCCACCATCCCCTTTCATCCCCTCAGGTCCCCGACACTCAGCCTTTTCATCCTTCTCCAGGTCAGCAGGATCAGGTTCACGTGAGTTGACCAGAAAGCTTATCAAATGAAGGCAGAGGCTGGTGTTAGAGAAGCCCTTCCCTGCCCAAAGCTGGCAGAACAAGGTTAGCAGTGTCGCCGAGGCCAGCATCCTACACCAAGTGCCTTTTCTTTCCTGGATTTCTTCCTTTCCCCCCCCCCCCCCCTTCCTCTCTCTCTCTCTCTGAATTGGAGCACCTCCCCCAGCCCCCAACAAGGTCTCTGGAAACCAGTCATTATAACACACCATTCAAAGAACTAAAGACTTAGGGGGGAAATCCCTAGGCCTAGGGGATATGATATCCTGGGCTGAACAGTGGCCCATCTATGGCCAAGCCCAGGAACTAGCTAGCATTCAGGGGGATCCAGGGCCTTCCACCCAGTGTGTGCTGGAACCAGTTGCTGTGAGCTTTTAAGAATTGATTACACACACCTGTTCCCAACTTCACATTCATGACGTCATGTTGGTGGCTTGAATTGACATGGTAGGAATATTCATACCACAGAAATCAGCCAGTTGTAATCCAGGGTTTCCCCCCTACAGAGCTGGTTATACACACCAGTGCCTCTACTGACGCTATGTCACTTGAACTATGATTTTCAGACCAATCACATTAGAATTTCCTAGACAAGAGAGATGTGGTTGGTTAGGGATGTTATTATTTAACATGCAGATTCTGACAAACCTCAGTCAAATTTTCTAGAAGTAGAGCCTGGGGAATGCTTTTTTAGCAAGTCCCTAAGGCTATTAATAAGTTCAATGAAGTTTGAAACTTCAGGCTTAGGGAGTAGAGAGAAGAGTAGGTATGCATCTGGCTCTTGGCATCTGGAAGGAACAACTGGCTTCAGTCCCAGTTGGCCTGAGAATGGACAGCTGTTTTCCCTTGAGATATAAACTTCATGACAGGAAAAGGAGGTGGGAACACTGGGGTCCCAGCTGCCCACTGACAACATGATTGGTTCTGCCTTGGATCTCAGGATGTCTTCACTTTCCAGCTTTGAGACTCTGACCCATGACAGCATGAGAAAATGCCCAGATGTGTGCACCAATGTGAAGAAAGTCACCACGATTCGCACCATTGGCGGGGCCGGTACAGCCCAGGGAAAGTTCACCATATCAGATTACTAAGGATGGTATTTTTCTTTCAGATTTGTATAGACATTATCAGGAGATTTCACAATCAGGCATGATTTGTAAAGCAAGGATCTTGTTGACTTTATCCCACTGAGCTGTAAGAGGAGGTCCTTCATGAGAGAAAGAAAAAGAGAAGGAAACAAGAGAGAGATCTTTCTTCCCCCAGATTCGAAACAGAAAGTTTTCAAGGAGGCCGACTCTGCTTTAGACTTGTTTTTACACCTGCCTCAGGGAGTGGTTTAGATTAATTTCTTCGGAGAATATGACTGTGTTTTGTAACAGTCATGGGAGATAGGTATTAATGAGAAAACAAAGACCAGGATAGGTAGTGTGAAGGCAGAGCCAGTGAGTGCAAGAGCTGGGGTTTGGACCACAAATTTATGAACAAAAAACCAATGCACTTTTCTTCCAAGCACAGTGCAGTATTTTTTCTGTGTATAGTTGGAACCCAGAGAAGTCGATAATAGGCAACTGGGGTAGTGACATTGGACATATGGGCTTAGAGTGCTGTGAACTTCTAACCATCAGAGCTCCCTATATCCTGATACAAATTCAGAAACATAATCCAAAGCCACATGTAAAGGTTTCAAGATTATAGGCTATTAAATTATAAACAATTAGATTAATGGCTATTGGATTATCCACTATAATGGAGAATTGAGAGGTGACCGGGTTTATGCATATAATTTAGTCACTCTTAATATTGGACATTTAAGCTGGCAGCAGTCCACTAAATTCATCATCATGTGCTAATGCCCTGTACATTTGTTCTGACTGTTCAGGACTTTTATTATCAATGAAACTTCATCAAATGGGAGAAGAAAGAGGTCAAATGGCATACTTCAGGAAGCTGTGATCTTAATATTACATTTATTGCCAGGTTTCACAGTCTTTTTGGTGCCCCAAAACTCTTTTCCTGATGCCAGGACCAGGCCATTCATTCAGCAAACATGTGTGTCAGGCTGGGGGTGGGAAGAATAGGAGACAGATAAACCTCATCTCATTCTCATGATGTTTAAGTCTATTGGGGAAGAGACACTATATAAATAAGCATAAAAATAAATATTATATGTTGTCTTAAGGACTATGAAAGAAAAAGGCAGGGTATAAAGAGAAAGTTCGGCTGACTTGAAAGATTGTCCACAGCGAGAACACCTCCATGGATGGCGTTCTTGTTTTGAATGTTTTGGTGGCATGGGAGAGGGGTAAGGAATGTTAAAAGTTCTGTCTGGGGTGTTTGTAAGGGTGATGTCAGGTAGGCAACTGAATATCCGAATTGGGAGAGGAGTTGATTTGGGAGTCAGAGGCAGGGAGGCACTTTGCCCTTCCCCTGCTTGAGATCAGTTAGGGCTGGAGTGTATGTACTAGGACAGGCAGGGGCCGAGAACTGCAGCCGGGGCCACCCACGTGTTGAACTCACAGAGAGGTGTCAGTCCTGGAAGCTGTCTTCGAAGAGTGTTTTAGGAGTGGGCAATGTGAAAGTACAAAAATCAGAAAAGCAGTTCAGGCCCTCCAGGACGTATTGACTCCTCCCTTCGTTCCCCATGAACCAAGCGGGAGGTCTGCAGGTCGGGGGGTGAGTTGAACTGGGGCTCTTAGAATTTAAACAGTTGCCCTTGTCTGGGACAATGCTTCGTGACTGTAAATGATTACTTTCTCTTCCTTAGTCCCTAAGTCAGACACAAGCTCTTTGCCCCTGGAGCTCTGAAAGCGTATGGGTGTTTGGTTGAAACCAAGTAAACTAGTTCACACAGATGGATGAATACTGTGAACCTGTTAGTTCTCTTTGACACATATTACTGAAAAGAGGCAAAGTTAAACCTCTAATCGTGTGGTGCCAGGCAACCTGATACATCTCAGGCCATGCCCGTGACAGGGCAGACACACTAAGGCGTCGCACATTCTGTTTCCTGCACTGTTCCTGAAGCAGCTTCTTGTCCTCCTTCATTTCTGAATCCCCAGAGCTTGGAAATCTTCAGAATTTTCAGAGTGGTTCCTTGGGCACCAGTGGCCTTGCCTCCAGCAGTTACAATAGCTAACATTTATTAAGCACTCACTGTGCCAATCACTTTACTTGGGTTAACCTCATTTAAACTTCATAGCAACCCAACAAGGTGGGTCAGTCACTCTTCTGCTGTGGGCACCAGTCAGCAGGCTGGGATTTGAAACAAGGTCTTGCTCCCACATGTGTGGCCCACCCAAACCTTTTAGTGCTGCTTATGGTCGGGAGGAAAAAAAAAAAGAAATAGTTCTGGTTCTCTGAGGCAGCTCTTTACTGGTCCTAGCTCGATCTGACCCTGTCCCGAGGTTTGAGAGGACAGCCCAGGTCAAGCCCAGTAGTTGCTGATCACAAACAAGATGGAGTTATGTGGGATGTCAGCTTCTGTCTCTTGAGAGAGAGAAAATGCATCTTAAACTTCTAGGATGAGGCTGAAGGCACAGTCTTTTCAGGCCAAACCTTTGGGGGTAGAACTTAAGGAACTACAAAAGAACATGGAAGGTCTCCTCACCATTTCTGAGGTATCTGAATACTTCTTTCTCTGGAACAGAGCCTGGGGAAGGCTCCATAATCTTCCCTCTCCTGACTGAGAGGCCTGGCTACACTTTGTAAAACAACCCCAGAGCCGTCTTGATTTGAAGCATGTACCAGCTCGTCCGTGGAAGACAGTAATTACCTCCAATTCCAGTTAGGAAAGCTGAAACCTGCCTTTTTCATGCCTCAAACAATTACCGAAGTGCCTTTTGAAGCTCTGGGTAGAAGAGAAAAGCAAAACAAATCAGAGCCAATTAGAGCCTGGGATTTGAGGGTGGCTTAGTTTTGTGCACTGGGACTTGGGAGGAACTATGGGAGCGGGTCAAAGGTCACCCCAAACCCACAGCTGCCAACCAACTTTGCCTGTGCCAAAAGACCATCATTTTGCATTTAAAATCAAGGCCCCTCTCCCTGGCTCAGAGCAATTTGCGGGAATAGCCTCTGCATGAGCTGTGAAGAAGCCTCCCTGATTAGATAAGGCCTGGAATGCATTTGATGTTGAGCAAAAAAAATGGCTCCCTGACAGCTTTTCTTCCTTGCAGTTAGAATGTTTTTCCCTCAGCTGAAACAAACTGAATCCCCAGGGACTCTTCTTGTTTTAGGGTACATATTTGAGGAATTTATGTGGCCCATGTACCATTTGGAGTTAAAGTTCTTGGGCCCTGAAGGTCTTCTAGGCTCAGTGGTGGAATCTGGTGGTTCTGAGGCAGGCTGCCATGACAGCAGAAAGCACAACAGCAGACGTGAGGTCAGAGGATGGCTAGCAGCCCTGGGATAGGGTGGGAAGCTCATCCTTCTTTACAGAACTTATGGACAGCTCTGTGATATTCAACACTGTGCCTCAGTACAGAGTGGGAAGTGCATTTGGGGCATGGAAGGTCAAAGCCAGACTAGAATGAACTTGGCAAAGATATTGTTCATGAGACAGACTGTCTGGGAGGCCATTTAATTAATAGGACTGGATTGACAGTCAGTGTAACACAGCTCTGTCTAGAAAGCTCCCTTTTGAGTTTGCTTCAGAATTAGGGTAAACAGTGGACACCAAAGTGCCCAGAGAGAACTTGCTCTGCCTTATTTATGTCCCTAACCTGAGCTGAGTCGAGGACCTTTCTCTTGGCCACAGCATAAGTACTCAGCTCTCCATTTACTGGTCACTTACCCACCTGACAGTGGGCCTTGATGTCTACCCTCTGCTACAAAAAAAGGCTTTTGGGGGGAATATTCCTCTGTATATGCAGGAGATTGGTTCCAAGACCACCTTGTATACCCAAATCCCCAAATACTCAAGTCCTGCAGTCAGCCGTGCAGAACCTATATATACAAAAAATTACCTTCCATAATTTGCTTGCCAAATTATTATATTTTCCATCTGCGTTTGGTTGAAAAAAAATCCTTGTATACATGGACCCATGCAGTTCAAACCCAGGTTGTTCAGGGTCAACAGTATTCCTGCAGAGCAAACTAAAAGGGACATTGCTTAGTGATGTGTCCACTGTGCTCAAGATGGGGGAAATATCAATGTCCTGGTGGCAACAAAATGGCCAGATCTCTGACTTTGAGAGAAGTGGTTTATTAATACCTTATTTCGACAGTCATAACTGGTAGTTAAGATGTGTCACAGCTTTTCCAAGTACCAGGCACTGTCCTAAGGGCTTTGCAGGTTCCCTCACTGCCTCCTTACTCCAGCCCAATGCAGTAGGCACTGTAGTTATGCCCAGATTGCAGATGAGGACTCTGAGACTGAGAAAGGGCAAGCCACCTGTCCAAGGGCACACAGAGTCTACAGAGGCCCTGGAGAACCCACAGAGAGAGCTATTGCTATATCCTGAAGTGACTTACACACATCAAAAGCTTAAAAATAAAAGGATACTGACATTTTAAATTTTAACTTTTTCAAGCTGGAAAGATTACAATGGAGAGATGACCAGAGCAGAGTGTGAAAGACAATTGTATAGACAGAGGAAACCCTGCCTGGGCCAGGGCTCGGGACCTCACTCTATGCCCTCTCACAGGGCTGTTTTAAGACCAAGAGATAGAAGCTCATTTCACTCTGCACTCCCCAACCTGAAACAGAGCTCACGCTGGGTTAAAGTTGTGCCTAACAGATCCAAGGCACATGACGCAAGAATGTTCTGGATGCCTTCTGTTGAGATATTAGAACTGAATTATCTGTGAAGAATGTTCATATTCTGCTACAGACTGTCCCTTGTGGTCACTGCTCAGGGGGATTCCAGGCTGCCGTGTTAATGATTTGACCCCACAGGATGGTTCTGTTTTAGGTTCTGATAGGGAACAGAAATGGTACAGCTCTAGAGTTCAATTTTTGGAGTTTTCTTGAGAAGATGGGCATTTATGTTGCTCCTTAAAAAGCATTTATATGATTTCCCAACTTTTGCTCTGAAGCAAGCCCCCAGAGACCCCTCTGTATGCAGCGGACACCATCAGCCCCTTAGCAGGCCCTCAGTTGGGTCAAGACTGCCATGATGGGAGTGTTTGCATTTGGGGCTTATGATAGGCAGGGTAATGGCCTCCCTAAGGTGTCCATGTCTTAATCCTTGGAACCTGTGAATGTGTTTTATGAATATAGAATTAAGGTTGCTAATCAGTTGACTTTAGAATAGAGAGATTATCCTGAATTACATAGGTGGGTCCAAGGTAATCACAAGCATTCTTAAATGTAGGAAAGGGAGGCAAAAACAAGTCAGTGTTAAAGTGATGCCATGTATGAAAGAGTCATGGGCCTTTTGGCTTTGGAAATGGAAAGGGCCATGAGACAAGGAATGTAAGCAGCCTCTAGAAGCTTGGAAGGCAAAAAGAGGTGATGTTCCCCCAGAGTTGTGTTTTTCAACCTTTTTAATCTCACAGCACACTTGAACCTATAGTTAAACTTCCACGGCACACTTAAATTATGTTGATCAAAAAAAAAAAAAAAAAAAAAAAGAGTAAAGAAAAAATATACTTACTCTGTTTTGACTTCTTTGGAAAATAATTTAATTAATGATCTTTAACATTTTTCATAGCACACCTAAGATCCTCTCACGGCACACCAGTGTGGCACAGCATCCTGGTTGAAAAACCACTGCCAGAGCCTCAATAGAGGAATTCCACCCTGCTGACCCCTTAGTTAGCCCGGTGAGACAGGTGTCAGAACTTTGGCCTCTAGAACTATAAGATAAGACATTTGTATTACTTTAAGCCACTATATTTGTAGTAATTCGTTATAGCAGCAATAAGAAATTAATTCAGGGTTTTCAACCTCAGATCACAGGAACTAGAGGAAGCTGTCTCATAACTTAAGGGTTGAAAACCATGGTGGCTACCTCCACATTTTCCCAAAGACCATCTGGAAATTCTCACTGTCCTCTTGGTCAAGACCCATTTACATGTGAGCATTTCAGCTATCAGAGTTTCCCAGGCTAGGGTCTTTTCTTGATGACTAATGTTCCACTAAATTAAAGGCAGCAATGCTGGGGCCTCTCCTTGGTGTGATCCTGACACCTTATAATATCACCGTGACCTATTCTTCACACCCCTGCCCCAAATGCCAAATACTTCTGGCCAGCACAGGTCCTGGGGATATTTCTCCCCTTCCAGAAGGTCAGCTACTATGTCTGTGAGCTCTGGAATATGGAAATAGCATGGTAGAACCATGACATGCCAAGGCCTGGGAGCCAACCTGAGCCATCTTTGGGTTTGAGAACTTATCCACTAGAAAACATTTGTGATTTGTGATTTTCTCTCATCTTCCATCATTCTTCTCATAGGAACATCCAAATCAAATTTTTAAGCTGGGTTGAGAAACTAGAATTCCTGGGGTTCTGGCTCACATTCTTACTAGCTCTGCAACTTTGGGAAAGTTATCTAGGCTCATTGTACCTCTGTGTTCTTATCTGTAAAATGGGGGAAAGACATGATTAATATACAGTCAAGAGTTTAGTGAGCTGTCAGGTACATGCTCAGTGCTGTAAAAGTGTTCAGTGTTGTTTTTGTTCTTGTTATTATAAGTGAGTCCCAAACTTCAGGCATTTGGCACATCAGGAAAACCAGCTCTTCCTGGCTGGCCATGAACAGTCTCTCCCTGCATAATGATGTTTTGGTCAGTAACAGAATGTGTTACTGACGGTAACAGAATGACGGTATAACCCAGGTGTGCAGTGAACTACACCATCTACATTTGTGAAAGTAAAGAAAAGAATATACTTACTGTGTTTTGAACTTCTTTGGAAAATAATTAATGATCTTTAAAATTTTTCATGGCACACCTAAGATCCATGATGTTTGCGGTGATGAGATCAGCTCACCAATGCCTTTCTCAGAATGCCTGTCATCAAGCTTTGCCTGACTGTGTTCTTTTTTGTTGCAGTTTGGCTGTTTTGAACCCACCACCCTCGGTATAAGGGGCTGGTGCCCTACTCACTGAGCCACAGGTGTCTCCCCCACACCAGTGTTTTTCAATGCTTTTTATCTCGTGGCACATTTGAACCTATAGTTAAACTTTCACAGCACACTTAAATTATGTTAATAAAAAAAAACAGTAAAAAATATACTACTGTGCTTTGAATGTCTTTTGAAAATAATTTACTTAAAGATCTTTAAAAATCTTCCCCAGCCAAGATGAAGTACCATTCTATTACTACTTCCCCAGCCAAGATGAACTACCATTGCACACAGTGTGGGAGCTCAGGTGTGTACATCTTTTTTTTTAAGTTTTTTTTTTTTTTTTTTTTTTTTTCCCACGAGCATCTTCTTCAGGAAGCAGGCTGTGGTGTGCCACAGCCAGATGAGTGATTGTTGGGGAAGACAAAGCCTGTGTTTAGAGTTATGCAAGTGTCGTGGGGAGAGGGCATCCTCATTGCTGACTCACACCCACTGGCATCCCAGACTAATCCGTCCAGCTGCTGCAGAGCTCCCCACTCAGGAGCCCTGTGCTCGATGAATCTCAGCTCACTGCAAGGCCAGCCACGAGCCTCCGACATTTAGACCTCTTGGATCTTTGGGATTTAGTTCCTAGGTCCTCAGAAGTCGCAAAATAGAGGGGAGAAAAACAGCTCATTTTCAGCCAGGAGGTGCCCCTGGCACACAGGGCACTGCTTAGGTTGGACAGAGGCCACGCACAACAAGCTGCCCCTGCTGGGTGTGGCAGCTGGCCTGCTCTGACAACAGTGTGGCCTGGGTCTGTGCAAGAAAAACAGGCTCGTAGTGGCTGCCTGGGGACTGCTACAGGATGCTTGGTTTGTGACTTGCCCAGGGGAGAAATTTCTGAGCAGTTTGGGAGCTCAGGAATGATAAAAATTATATCTACACAAAATTTCAATTATAAACAATGTAATTTGTCATAATAACAGCAATAAAAAAACTCCATGCTTTTCGGTATCACTGGGACTGAAAACAATAGTATAACCAGCTTCCTTGATTTTTTTTTTAACTTGATTCCCATGAAAGAGGTTTGAATTACAATATTTTATCAAAGCAAAACCATCAGAATAGCTGCCTGAGCTAACCTGGGAACCAAGATAATTTAGCTGCTCATGCCCTTGAGCGTGGAGGGCATTGGTTTTTCAGCCAGTGTGCCACGGTACACTAGTGTGCTGTGAGGGGATCTTAGATGTGCTGAAACATTTTTAAAGATCTTTAAGTAAATTATTTTCAAAAGATATTCAAAGCACAGTAGTATATTTTTTACTGTTTTTTTTTTTTTTATTAACATAAGTGTGCTGTGAAAGTTTAACTATAGGTTCAAATGTGCCACGAGATAAAAAGCATTGAAAAACACTGGTGTGGGGGAGACACCTGTGGCTCAGTGAGTAGCGCACCAGCCCCTTATACCGAGGGTGGTGGGTTCAAAACAGCCAAACTGCAACAAAAAAACAAAAAGAAAAAGAAAAACACGGGTGTAAGGGAAGGAGAGAACAGGAGAGAGTACAGGAAAAGAACATGATCTTTCTGTTTTCCATGCTGTCCATTTGGGACCACCAACCAACCTGGCCTATGCCAGACTCAGGGACTCCCACTTCCAGGAGTCACAGTGTAGCAGCAAAGACCAGGGACATGCCTAGGTCTCAGAAAACAGCACATTGTTGGAGAAAGCGAGCGTGCTGCAAAGACACACCCAGATCTGTGTGTTTACTCCTCCTCTCACTCCGTGTGGTTCAGACGAATTACATAACCTACCTGCAAAGAAGGGAGACTTCCCTGTGCTTGTTGGTCTTGGAAGGATTGTAACTGCATAATACACGGATACGGCGTCTGGACACACCAGGGGTGTGCGATGTGGGAGCAGCGATTGCTATTTTAACCATAACAACCACTTGGGCCAAAGGTCACCTAATTTATAGAATCATCTTATCTATAAAAAACTACAAGAAGTCAGCTAATATAAGTATGCACAGAAAGAAGCCTGGAGGGAAATTTATTCAAAACATGGGAAAGATCCTACCATCAACTAGTGAAGACTCCCTGCCTCTCTTGTACACGCAGCCTACATGGAGCAAGGCCCGCCAAATGGTTTTTAGCTCATTATAACCTTGTTAAACTGTGCAAAAGAAAAACTTCAGCCACTGGGAATTATATCACCCATCATATTTCCTCTTTTTTGCCTTTAGCTACCAAGAAGCCTTGAACAAATTTAATGCTAAATTACAGTAACAATTAACTCAGGTTTGGAGCATAATTATTTTCCTCTCCTCCTCTGTGGTTTAAAATTTCTCTTTCTTATTCAACCAAATTTTTGTACATGTGTCTTTTACTTTAAACTACCTCAAGTACACTTTGAAATTTGGATATAAATCATAAAGTATAGACAAAATAAATAAAGTTTTACCTGATCTCTTGTAAGAACCCATGGTCAGCTTGTTAAAATTTATATTACTAAATATCTTGACCAGTAGGCATCAGAAGGAGGCATGAGGAGGACGGATAAGAAAGTTTCTGAGTCGGCAGCGCCTGTGGCTCAAAGGAGTAGGGCGCCAGCCCCATATACTGGAGTTGGTGGGTTCAAACCCAGCCCTGGCCCCAAACTGCAAAAAAAAACAAAAAAAAACAAAAAACAAAAACAAAAACTTAGATTAAAAAAAAAGTTTCTGAGTCAAGGTCCTATATTGAATGGAAAAAATGTTCTAGAAAATATGGATTTGCCTGGGACTAATTATTTACCTTCCAAAATGTTACATAATACTCATTCTAGTATGTGTTGTATCCATTGGGTGCCAAGCGCTGTTTTAAACTTTATCCCATTAATCTTTTAAGGTAGATATCTATTTTTTCTAGTTAATAAATGAGAAAACTGAGGCTCAAACAAGTTAGATATGTTGCCTCCAGTCTTCCAGCTAGTAAGTGATTAAGTCTGTGGATGAAACCCTGGGCAACTTCAAAAATTTCCTAACCCTATTCTGCTTCAGAAAGTATAGATTTTGCCATGCACTGTGGCTCAGACCTGAAATCCTAAAACTCTGGGAGGCTGAGGTGGGTAGGTTGCTTGAGCTCAGGAATTCAAGACCAGCCTCATCAAGAGC
Source organism: Loris lydekkerianus (assembly GCA_963574355.1). Lineage (NCBI taxonomy): Eukaryota > Metazoa > Chordata > Mammalia > Primates > Lorisidae > Loris > Loris lydekkerianus. The sequence continues at coordinate 29,559 of CAUYPK010142968.1, forward strand.
AGGACCTCTCTATTAAATCTCTATTAAAATTGAAAAAACTAGCCTGGTGTTGTGGTGGGTGTCTGTAGTCCAGCTACTCTAGATACTGAGGCAAGAGGATTGTTTGAGCCCAAGCGTTTGGGGTTGTTGAAAGCTATGACACCACGGCAAAGTGAGACTCTGTCAAGGAAGGAAGGAGGGAGGGAAGGAGGCCTAAAGCCACAGGTTGGCTGAGTTCCAAATCCAGAAGCAGGACTAGAGGGTCTGTGGAGTAACAGGGACCATAGTTGCTGTAAGTGTGGGAGATCAGGCTCACTCGTAAAAAACACACTGAGGTGGAACATCCTCACTGGTTAGGGGACGCTGCAGAAAGCTGCTACTAACCCTGCCTGGGACTGTGGCTTCTAGCAAACAGTAGGACTGCAGAGAGAGGAGAAATAGTCACAGCCCAGCAACCAGGAGAATGAAAACTGGAAAGGAAACAGACAAAGCTGTCTTCCTTTAAAGATAGTAAGATTGTTCACACAGAAAATCCACTGTGTAGGAACATTATTATAAATAATAAGACAGTTCGGCAAGTTTGCTGACTATAAGATCAATATACAAAAGTCAACAGCGTTCTGTAGGCACTAGATAAAACTAATTGGAAGCGAGCAGACAAGGGTGTAGCTGGAGGAGAATGTTCTATCAGAGGAGGGTTTTTAAACATGGGAGATACCTGAGTACATATATGTATGCTGACAAGAAAGATCCATCTGAGTGTAAGAAATTGATGGTTTAGAAAAGAGAGGTGGATGACCTCAGGAATGAGGCCCTGAGACATCAATAGAGGGTGGGATCCAAAGCACAGTATTTGCCTTTAGTGGGAGAACTGATGCTTATTCTACTGCAATGGAAAGGGAGGCAGCTGTGTGCCAGTCATTTCACAGAAGAGATGATGGGGGCATAAGGGAGTTTTTGTCTGATTATTTCTGTTTTCTCTATGAAAAGTAAGATGAGATCATCAGTTGAGAGTGGATGATCATTGGAGGTTTGAGGGAAAAGAAATAGAGATGTTAGAAAAATTAAAATGAACTTACTAGGGAAAAGATGTAGCATTTCTGGGCAATGTTGAGTACTCATTTGAAGACTGCAGTCAATGGTTTAAAATGTGATCGGTCAACTCCATTGAATTCTTTTCTCCATTAATCTTAAATCCCTTCAGGGTCATTACAGCCTAAGCCAATAGGTGGGTTTAACCAGATTTGGGGATTTCACGAGGTAAATTTGACATGAGGAGAGAGGGACAAAAGGGTCAATGGCAGTGTTTGTAATAATGGACCATAGAATCGAACATGGGTACAGAAAAAAACAAGGACACAAGAGATGATAAATAGAATAAAACAAAGCCAAACAAAAACACATACAAACAAGTGAACTTATTGGAGATTTCATTGAAGTCAAAAATTGGGAGGATGAAAATGGTGGTCAGGATATGACAACTGAAATCTAGACTTAAAAGGTGGTTAGGGGAGGCCAGGCAATGGCCATGTAATGTGGGAAAGTAGAGGAAAAGACCCTTGGAAATGAGGAGGTCAAGGAACTCAGAGACCTGATGTGAAAGTCATCAAGAAAGATGACAAATACAGGGCGAAAGGGAGGAGGGTGAGTTATGTGCTCATGTGTCAGTACATGAGTCACAGAGAGGTTGTTGATGACAGCAGCAGAGTAGCAGAAGGGTTAGATAGTGTGAAGGAAGGAATGTCCAAGTGTCTGTGGTTTGCAAAGGAGAAGAAAGGGTTTGGAAGGAGCAGAGGAGACAAGGAAGCCAACGTCCCCATCCTCACGCTCTGAGATATGTGACAGAGAGAAAAAGACAACCCTGCTTTCAGAAGCCGTGGGAAAAGCCACGTGAGCTCAGGCATGAAGATAAACAGCATGTTCAAGGAAGAGCTCCAGAAAGCCCAGTGGAGTGGGTGGATAGTGGGTCAAATATTAATAACAACGCTGATGTTATCTCTCCTTCCACTTCCACCCCCACTAGAATGTAAGCTTCATGAGGACAGAGCCCTTTGTCTATTTTGTTCACTGATAAATCCCAAGGACTAAAACAGCACCTGGAACATTGCTCAATATTTTTTGATTGAATAATAATATCTAATATATATATATATATATACATACACACACACATACATACATATTGCAGTTTTTGGCCAGGGCTGGGTTTGAACCCGCCACCTCCAGCATATGGGGCCAGCACCCTACCTCTTTGAGCCACAGGTGCTGCCCTATGGTACCTAATATTTACTGAGCACTAATGTACCAGGAACACTACTGAATGCTTTATATGTATTATTATTGTTATCCCCATTTTATAGATGAGAACACGGAGACACAGAGAGGTTATGTGCATTACATATGGCCATGGGGCTGGCAAAATCCATACATAGTCTAGCTGTGATTTGGTTCAAGAGCCTCTGTGTTCCTAAACTCCAGATCACCCTGCTTCCTATGGTATAGAGATGCACAGCCATCTCAAAGGAAGAGCCCAGGTGGTGGTAAATGACCAAAGAGGCTGGACCTGTAGTGGTAACTGAAGTTAAAAGTTAAGCAACACATATTAATTCTAATTTCAAAAATCAGTCATAAAGCTAGTCTAGGCCATTTGCTGCCCCTAATGTCCTGTACTCTTGTTCATCTCACTGTGATGCCAGCACTTTCCTATATCAGTTCCTGGCTCTTTCATTTCCTTCCCTGTATCTTCACCCTTGTCAGGCCCCACCCTTGCCCCTCCTCCTCCCGCACATCTCCCCATCTACCTTGTTATTTTTAGTTCCTACATAGCCCCACTCAGATACCTGGCAAACCCTCTCCTTTTTCCACTAACTTCTCTCAAGGGCAGTCAGGTGCGTTGGAAGCTAATTTCTAAGCATGTGATATTGACGCATTACTCTTACAACAGGCCTTAGGATCACCAGGCTGACTCACTGTCATACTGAATCCAACTACAAACTCATTCTGGGAGTGCCCTTTGAAGTGCTAGGATTCTGTTGGCTGTTTTAGGAACAGCTCATACCATGAAGTTGAAAAAGTAAATGAACATTTCAACATTTCAGGAAAACCAAGGTGGGGGGGAGGGGGGAGAGAAGGATATGTGTAACTGGGTGGAGGAAGCCTGGGATAGAGCAACTCTTTCTGTGTTAAGCCTCTGTGTCATCATCTCTCAGTGAGATATAAAGGTCACTGGGGTCAGGGCATGTGAAAGGTCTTGACAAGCACATTGAATCAAAGGTCAGTAACCCACAGTGTACTGATGCTTCTAAATCTGTTAAGGTTCTTTGGGTGCATGCAACAGAAATATCTCTGGCTAACATAAGCCAAAGGGAGTTTAAAAGAAGGCTATAGGGCACCCATAAGATTAAGGTTGGAGAATCAGTCTCAGAAATATGTAAAAGCAAGCAGATTCCAGGAAATAGGAAGCAAACAAAGGTCACAAAATCTGGTCAGGAGACTACACTTGGATGGGATGAAAATCCTAATGTTGCCATTCTCTTTGTGCCCCTTTTCAAATTCAGTTTCCATTGAAGCATCATCTGATTGGCCTAACTTGAGTCAAAAGCCTCCTGCTTACCAGCAATATCCATAGACTCTAACCTATGGGTATAATAAGATAATCCCCCCAAAGGAAATCAGAGTTTGCTAGGAAGGGGAAATCTGACGCAACAGACGTCTAAAATGCCTAACCCTTCTGTGGATATTTAAGACTTTGTAAAACCTTATTTCCTTTCCAGCTAAACTTATCAAGTCAGCCCTGGAGTGGTCTAAACAGAAGGATATCAGTCAGCACCAGGCCAGCCAGCTTCCACATGGTCTTCTTCATCAAGCAATATTCCCTTGGAAGGAACTCTTAAATTTACTGTCACATAAATGTTTCCTGGTAGCCCAAGTTGCTCATTGTAAAATCTTCGCCCTCTACAGTTTGGAGTTATTTTTCCTTAAGTCTTTAAAAATAAAATTCCTGTCTTATTATTGATTTAGATTTTCATGGAAATTTTTAGTATTTTTTCACTCTTTCAAATAGTTTTTTTTTTTTCCTTTGCTACTTTTCCTACTTGTTTTCTTTCATTAAAAATTGGGGCCCAACATTTCTAGAATGATTATCACAATAAGAGCACATGTATCCTTCAAGAGAGAGTCTAACTTAATGTTAATTAAAGGGGGTTACTCTGGATGAAGGGGTTTGTATTTTGTTCTGGTTTGTTTACGTCTGCAATATTTTTTTAAGATCAGTGTGATTATAGAACCACCCTAAGGGATTATTAGGAAGAGGAAAAGTCCTTGATGAAAATTACTACATTTCAGTTCTTTTAGACTTAGCCCATATCTTGGAATTTAAGTGTTTTAATGAGATAATTTGAATGAGACCTTCATATATATGCTTCCTTTGATAAAATATGTTTCTGTGGCAGTTTTTTTCTTAATGATCCTTCTTATTTTTCTATTTATTACTTTTTGAAATATTTTCACATACATAATCTCATTTTATTTCTTAAATGAATTGGTTAATAGAGATATTTTGTCCCTATTTTATTCATGTAGAAAATAATTCATCACAATATTATGGGCCAGGTAGGCTTTGGGGCTGGGGACCCCGCTGGAAGCCTGTAATGGAGTGGCTCATGCCTGTAATCCCAGCACTTTGAGGCAGCAGGATCCATCGCTTGAGTCAGGAAGTTCAAGACCAGCCTGGACAAGGTAGCTAGACCCCATCTCTATGAAAATAAACCAAAAAAAGATTATCATTTTATCAAAAGTCCATAGTTAATTAGTCATTAAACGAGACCATGAACCAAGACCTCTTTATTTGTAGGCATTTGATTATTAAAGTTAGAGATCTCAGTTGAGGCCACTATCACACTTAGATTTTGCTAAGAAGAGACCCTATCTTGGACCCCACACTACAAAGGGCCTGACTCTGGCTCTTTCCAGGCCCATAGGCCAAAAAGATATGACCACTCTGAGTCCATGCTCTTCCTTCTAGACTACACTCTGGATCCCAGGACCCCAGAGTCCTGTAAATGTCCCTAAGTCCATTTGAATCTGTCCTCCCAGGGGTAGTCTGCACCTTTGATGTGTGTGTCACTAAGCCCAAGGGGCAGCCAGGGCATGGCCGTTTTTTGGGGGTGGGGATAGACAGAGCTTGGCTCTTGGGCTGAGAAGTCCACAGGCTATGCAAGGCCCCTGCTAATGCAGGACAGAGCTGGGGGTGGGAAGGAAAGGGCTGGGGGCCAGACGCCGACTGTCACCCATCTCTGTGAGCAACTCCAGGGTCTCCCAGAACCCCGAATTCACACCTGGCTCCCAGGTCTTTAGGAAGGCATATTTTTTTCCTTGTAGGCAGACAGAACATATTTTGTTTAACAGTTGGTGAGCTTGATTTATACCTTTTAAATATTTAGACATGTGATATGTGGGCCTCCATTTGTGCTTTTGCCCCAGGCCCTGCAAGTGTTGGGGGTGGGCTTGCAGTATGCCAATGTATTTTGTTTGGCTAGCACACTGTTTTTTTAACATCTTGAATTAGTTTCTAACATTAACAATTGGGAGATTTCATATAAGAATGGAGAGTTCTGGTTTCTCTTTTTAAAAAACACAGAAAATCATGTAATTCAGGGCCCGCCAACCTATAGGGTAAAAAGGAGCTGAGTGGTAGCAGCCTGCTCTGCCCACAGTTTCCACCTGTGCCCTTCACTCATTTTGGTGATCTCTGACCTCTCTGGGCCTGAGGGCATTTGAGTTTTTCACCCCTGATTTAAGTCCTTCTTTGGTTATGTCCTTTCTGTATAAAGCCACCAAGCTATCCCATTTAACACATGGTTTTTGCTGCTTCTCTCCAGCTTCTCTCAAAGAAAGATTTTCCCCCACTAGGTAAATGTAAATCCCTAAATTTTGATATAGAAAAAAATGCCTATAATTTTGGCTTCTTCTTCCCTAACTTCTGAATCTTGAGGAATCATTAAAACAGCAGCTAGGAGCTTCAAGAGAGCAGTCCCTCTCTGCAGGGGTCCCCCCTTTCTCCATGCCATGCCAACTGGAAACCCAGCGGAATGGATTTTCTCACTTTGACCCCAGTGAGGGAGGGAGATTTTTGATAACTGACAAAGAGCTTTTGTTCAGGTTTGCAACAGGATCGATCAGTTAGCACCACTGCATGGCCCCTTGCTCCTTCCAGGTTCATCTTCCCCTCGTGCCCCTGAAGAGCCCCCAGCCCTTCCTCCACCAGGGCCACAGTGCTCCTCGCCTCTGAGTCGCCAGCACCCCCCTCCTCCACCCGCCTCTCAGTCTGGAAAACAGCTTTGCACGTTAACCTCCAGGGGCATTCACTGGGCTTCCAGCGGGGTCCCCAGCCCCAAAGCCTGCCAAAATAGCTCTTTACACTCCATAGATGGGAGAGAAAAATCTGCTTGTTCGGTTGCAACTGTCAAGCAAAGGACGTGCTGAGCTCAGATAGAAATAGCAGCAAGGTCAGGGCAGGGCAAGGCCCCAGCATTTCATTAGCTCGGCCCAGCTAAGGGTGATTAAATGCACACAGTGGCCCATGAATGGGGCCATGGAGGGCAGCCACACAGCGCAGCACAGAAAAATCATTCTTTGGCCGCTGTCAGCAGCTGAATGGGACTTAATTATCGGGATAATGAGAACTGATTTTCATTGTTTTAATTTTGGAGAAGGGGTGAGACAGGAGGGACTTTTTTCCCCTGATCTGGGTGAAAGGATGCTAAACTGTGGCCTCTGATGGGGCCCCGTATCCTGCAGGCTGCTGTTGGCTAAGCCTCCTGTGTGTGCTGTTCTTCACCAATGCAGTACGAGTGTCAGGGTTGTCTCCTGTGTCAGTATTTCCTTTAGGCCCCGTGATCCTGGCAGGATGTGTCCTCACAAGAATATGTCTGGCATCCACCCTGAGCAGCTATCCTGAAGCGACATGGACCGAGAGAAGCCTTTGGACAGATCTACCTCTGTTTAGCCCCTTCCAAATGCTTCCAGGACCTGAGTGACTCTTATCCTGCTCCTGTTTTTGTTTTGTTTTGTTTTGTTTTGTTTTTTAATACAAGATCTAGAGAATACAAATGATCTGCTCAGGGCACACATCAGAG
>CAUYPK010142970.1:0-12653 GCA_963574355.1 Loris lydekkerianus
TTTGTTGTGTGACCGGAGATGCAAACAAACAACAGCTTTGCCATGGGTATAAACTTGCTCCTGTAATTATTAAGTCAAGAAACAGACTACATGAGATGAGATGGCGTGTAGCAAAGATCTTTATTTAGGGGTTTGATTTTACACCTTTCTAGTCACATACACACTTAACCTACTGTCTATTAGTTTCACCATTACCTCAATTTACCTATCTGAAATCAAGTACAAAGGAAATATCCTGTTACCACATCAACATAATCACTTTTGCAGTAAACATCTTCTTCTAAACACTGACTAATCTCTGGGCAGGTGTGTAAACAAAATCCTAAAGAAGAAAGTAGCCACAGGGGAACAGAGTTAATGGAAGAGTACCTTCAAGCCGTTCACTCAGTTTACTCAGTATGAAGTAATGACTGTGTCTTTTCCTCAGGGCAGAGCACCTATAGACCTCTGACAATATGTTTGTTAACATACGTCAACCCTCTAACCTATATCTCTGAGGAAGGGCGGCATGCCCTTTGATCTCAGGCTTCACTGGATGCACAGCTTCAGAGAATGGCTTGTGGAATTTTAACTCCAGAAAAGCCAACTCCACGTGTGTCCCAGGAGACTCCAGGTCCCTTAAGCCTCTGGAAGAAAAGCAAGTCATTTTAAAGTCAAACTGAGTTCACTTTGTGTGCTTGATGTAGGATATATTTATTTCTAAATATTATCCTACAGCTTTGGACTCCCAAGAAGCTGGGTCTATAGGTATGCATTACCATGCCCAGCTAATTTTTTCTATTTCTGGTAATGACAAGTTTTCACTCTTGCTTAATCTGGTCTTGAGCTCTTGACCTCTAGGTAGCGTGCAGTGGTGTCATCACAGCTCACTGCAACCTTAAACTCCTGGGCTCAAGTGATTCTCTTGCCTTGGTCTCCAAAAGTACTGGGATTACAGGCATGAGCCACCACACTTGGCCCAAACTTAACTTTAATAATGTGATTTTAGCATAAATTTAGAAAAATATTAATGAGTTAATCATGTAGATGGTAAACACTGTGGTAAGAATTATGACAGTGGTATGTGACTATCTGAAGTTTTAGAAATATTCTCTAGGAGAAAGGTTAGCAATGTGATATGTTGCTATCTCTAGATTGTTCAGGAATCAAACACCCAAAATGAATGAAGTTTAAAGCCGTGAGAGAGGGATTCATGTCTTCCTTCAGTATCTTCTAACTGTGTGGCCTTGAGCAATATCTCTTAAGAGCTCTGTGTCTCAATCCCTTCAGCTTTACAACAAGGATCAGTTTCACAGGAATGTAAGGATTAGAGGTAGCAAACATTCAGGTTATAAAACTGCAGACTTTATTAACCTCCTTTATAACTTTCCAACAAGCTTTCCAAGGTTAGTCATGATTCACTCTGACCTAATTTCTCTAATTCTGAGACATTAGGTCTGCAGAGCTGTAATTGGCTTTAGAAAGGACTCAAATATGTTATTTTTCTTTATTTCTCAATTAACTTATATAGGGAGTTAAGAACTCAGCATGATGCTCACTTCCAGCTTGTCCTGGGTTGTCCCAGATGGTTATAAACTAGAGATGGGACTACCCACTCATCCAAGTCAGAGGTTTCCAGTTAAATTCTAACATCCTTCTGAATGCATTTTGTTAGCAGCTTTAAAATAAACTACAAAACTCACACAAACACAGAGAACTGTACAAGTCTTATAAGCCACATCTCTTAAAACTTATCCTGAGAGAGGGGGAAAAAGGCATTTAATCCATATTCCACAGTTTCAGCCCTATCTTTTCAGCCACTTTTCCTCCCCTCATAATGAATGAGGCCTGAAGAAGCCTGTGAACATTGCAAAAGTGGCAAACAAAAACTCAGCACCACCACTTGGTTCCCTGGCTTTCTACTTCAAAAGCAAGAGCATGCTAAAACTTGGAAACCAAGAGATTTTTTGCTTTTCGTTGTGACACCTGGCCTAACTAAGAGATAAACTGAACCAGCCCAGCTCTCTTAGTAAACAGAGTCTGTCTGAATTTTCAGCTCTCGTAAAATCATGAAAGTGGTGGCATAAAAGCAGTTTCCTCTTGAACAGTAGTAATGGTTTTCATTTCCCAAATTAGGCCTTGACTTTTGATAAACCTGTCGTTAGAGGATTTTTCCATCTGCTGACCCTAGCTTCCATTTCCTGGAAGGGTTTATAAGTGGGTCATGTCATATCACAAAGGAGAACAAATATAGGACATTGGTAATGTCTCCTGCACAAGTTTGCAGTTCTATTTACAAGTACAATATTCAAGCAATGTATGATTATTTCAGGCTTCAGTGTGGCTATACATTTGTCCTTTACATTTGTATACCCACTGCCCCACTCCCTGCTACATGAACCACTGGATTCAAATGGATCAGACATTGCTCTCTCTTCCAATAATTTGGTATAATTCATAAAAGCAATTTTTGGAAATACCTTTTTCATAGATTGCAAAGGATGAAATTACATAAATCTCGAGAAGTAAAATGAGTACATGATTTTAAATGAGAAGTGATCAAATATTTTTTAACAGTTTTTAAATGCTTATCCTCCCACATGCTAGTGTTTTCTACTAGAAATTGTAGCTTATGGTTGGGTATAAAGACTGAAAACTGCAGCACTCTGTCTCCTATCCTCCACACACAGAAAATGACCAATTACTTCTGAATGGTCTTTGCGGCTCATTAATGATCTACTTAAATCAATTATACCTACACTCTATAAAATGCTTTTTGTTTTACAAATCCCAGGGATGCTAACATAACCACAAATACATACAAGAAGACAAGTGTACTTCTAGGGCCCAGATACTTTCTTTGTCAAGATAGTACTAGTTTTGAAATTTGCATTTGAGGCATTGAAAAGCTATCAAGGAATCCAAAATTTAACTCTAACAGACTAGATCTAGCAGCTCAGAAGAAAGAAAAGCACATGGTTTCATTACAGAACCCCAACTTAATCTCAGGATCTAAACGTTCCAAGCTCAAATAAATCCTCACAAGCCTGCTTGCTGTTCTGATTGCCAAGTCTGAACAGCTGCAGGCAGGATCTGACCTGTGCCTGTAAGCACATAAACCAGCAGAAACTAAATCACCAAGCAGCATAAAAGCAACACCCAGAAACAAGCACCATTAATTTGAAAAATAATATAAACAAATGATACCTGGTCTTCAGCTCTTTGGTTTCTCAGTGTAGATAAATATTTCCTGATTGCATGCAGAGGATATTTTTTGAAATAAGAGAATCTAGATGGAGGCAACAGATTATCCATAGTGAGGAAAGCAAGAGGGTCCTTGTCAGCACCTCCTTGTCAGCAACCATATGAAATCTAGAAACTTTGCAATTCCTCAAATGCCCAATGATTTGTTTGTAGCTCTCTCACTTCCCTGCAAACACAATAGATGTTTTTCTCCTTGCTGCTTCCTCTTTAGGGTAGAGTTCCTGGTGAAACCAGAGAGCCAAATATGAACACCGTCTAGAAGCGTCCAGAAATGCAATGCCCAGAGGGCAACGAGAGCCAGGAGGAATTTAGGGGCTGGTCCACAGAATGCAAATTGCCTACTGGTAGTGATGTGACTGTCCTATTTCTAGCAACAGCGTTCTGTTGCAAGCTCTGTTAATATTAGCTAGCTGGTGACTTTCCATACCCACAGACTCTCATGAGGTTTAATTTTAATTCTTCTGACAGTTTTTCTAGTTCTTAAAGAGGGCGATGTGGTTTTTCCAGTTTCCTTCTAGATTTCCTATCATCATGAGCACGCGCAGACAACCCTCAGCTGTGTCTCAGCTTAGAAGTGTTGATTCATTCAGCTTTGAAGTCTTAAGAAATACTGTTTTAGGGGATTCTTAAAAAATTTAACAAATTGCCTCATTCTTCATTGTTACCAGTGAGTTTATCATCAGTATTGAAAATGTTTGGTTTGCACTGTGATGCATTATGCAATATGCCCAGTAACCAGATACTTTACATTAATTGAAAATAGCTGCAAACAGATTTTGTTCTGAGTTAAAAGGTTCTCTTCTTGAATCTTTATCTCAAATCCACAGGCTGAATTGGGAAACCTGAACTTTCCCCAGGCTTTATTCTGAGCATGAGGGAGAGAAAATGTTATACATTTACTTTCCAAGTATCATAAAAAGAATGCATCAGTGGAGACTCAGAGGGAGGGGGTGTAGGAGGGAGGGTGGATGGTGAGAGGTTGCTAGGTGAGTGCAATGTTCATTGCTCCAGGGATGGATGCACCTTACTGAAGGCTCCAACTTCACCTTTTGCCATTTATCAATGTAGCAAAAGTGCACTTGTACCCCATGAATATATGGCAATTAAAAAAATGGGGAGAAAGGAATCATGCTATTAAAAAAAATGATTAAGAACATTCCAAGAGGTCTGCGGTCTTAGAGAATATGACATCATAACAATTTTCAAGTTCAATGTTTTCTTAATACTCCCCAGAGATCACAGGTTTTCTAAACTAAGTTCCCAAACAGAGTTTGCTGTTTAGTATCTTTTTAACCTTTACAGTAGTTATTCCATTTGACGGCAACATTGGTCACCTCAGTGAGGGGCTATCTTGTAGAGACTAGGCTAGACACCAACCAAAACCCATGTGGTCCAGAGTTTTCTGTAGAGTGGAAAGAAAAAGCTGGTCTTCCCAACTTCAGAGAGAGGACTGCATGCTGCGGTGGGGGAGGGGGAAGAAACCCCTGTTGCATTTCAGCTGTCTCCCTGAACAGCTTCCCTGACACTCCTGGATGGGTCACCTACCTTCAGGGAACACACTTGATGGCCCAAACCTGGCTATGCCGCAGGCAGCCCAGGCCATCTGTCAGTCTGGCATCATGCCCACTGGCAAGGTGATCTTCCAGACTCACAGGGCCAGCCTGGCAACTCGAAAGAATCATTTACATAATGCTGCTAGGGCTGACTCCTAGGAGGAACCCTGCCCTCTTGACTCCTCTCTGGATGCACAGCTATGTGCATACAGAGGCTCTGCTGTGTCCTCACCTGTGTGCTGCGGACAGCTGACTCTAATGAGGGCAAGAGTGAAGCATTTTGCTGTAAACCACCTGAATGCTCAGGGCACAGTGCTGCATGCTCCCTGCCAAGTCATGTCCCAGAAAAACAAGAAACGTGGAACCTCAGACACCCTGGGCCAATTGGAGACACTAGAAAAAGAGGTGACCCTAGAAATGGTGGGGGTAGGCAAAAGTGTCATTTATATATACCCTCGAGACTCACAGGCTGCCGTTTTGCTTCTATTTTTAAAACTATCTAAACCTTCAGAGATGCTTCTTTATCGTGGGCAAAACTCAGCAGCCTGCCAGACACCCACAGCACATCTGGTGATCAAAGCTTTTTCCCAAGGGATAAGCACAAAGCAGACTTCATTTCAGATGGTTGTTTCATGATCACTTTTTCCTGGGTTGAGGTAAGTGTTGAAAAGAGACAGGAGCTGGGTACAGTGGCTTGTGCCTGTGATTTTACCACTCTGGGAGGCTGAGGTAGGAGGAGGGGGAACTCCTTGAGCTCAGGAAACTAGCCTGAGCAAGAGTGAGACCCTATCTCAACTAAAAAAAGAAAACTTAGCCAGGCATTGCGGCAGGCACCTGAAGTTCCAACTACTTGGGAGGCTGAGGCAGGAGGATTGCTTGAGCCTAGGAGTTTGAGGTTGCTGTGAGTTAGGCCGAGGTCAGGGCACTCTAGCCTGGGTGACAGAATGAGACTCTGTCTCAAAACAACAACAACAACAACAACAACAGAAAGACATGATGTTGCTTTGTTAAAGAGGAATACAAATACAAAATGTGCAGTGCTAGGAATTTATGGGTTAAGATCAGTAGATCAGAGACCCAGTGTATCTTCATGAAAAATCATACAAATTCCTATTCTGAATTCTCAATAAATAAAGTTCATGTCATTACCTAGTTCTTAAACATTCCTTTATGAAATGATTCTGGTGATGTTAAAAAGAAGTTATATTTGTAGATATAGATATTCTGTGTCTCAGATTCTGAAAACTACTGCAATCTCAGTTTCTGGGAGTCAGTTGGCTTGTGCTTACAGTGTGGGCATCTCTGCCTTGCAGCCTGGAGGAGTACCGTATTTGATTGCCACAGTGACTCAGGTGCCTTGGTGAAAGGCAGCTGACCAGAGACCAGGGGTTATACTGTATATCTGCAAGGATGGAGAGGCCCAACATATCTGCCTCAGATGATGAGAGGTGTTAAGTAGCACAATAAAGAGTGGAAGTAATTACCTGTTATTCTGTGCAACTCACTCCCACCCCTTGTCCTCTAGTGAGCAGAAAAATAAGCAACAGAAACTATGAACCCAGGAAAGTCATAGATCAAGGTGGCAATCCCACTGTGAGAGGATATTCATGTGTTCATGCTTTCTAAGAATTATCTGCTTTTTAACAAATGGCTTAAAATCTGAAGAATCCTAATTTCTCTACTTGAAAAGCAACATAAAGTGTCAAAATCAGTACCTGGAAAAATAGTGACAAGTGGGTGAGGAGAAATATTTCATCATTTTTTTTTTTCAAATGTTGAAGAAGACAAGATGAAAATGTGGATTGTGAAATCATCTTGCACTGCACACTACACACAGTAGGTGTTTCATTAATGCATACCAATACATATTTATTAAAGAGAATACCGAAGAGAAAAGAAGGGGCCTCAAGTGTTAAATTTCAGTTAAGAAACAAGAAAGAAAAAAATGAGAAAATGCTCCTGCAGGATACCTCTGAGTTGATGAGACTTCCGAATTACATCAGGACAAAAACTAAAAAACCCCACTAATCTTCTCCTTCCAGTCAGTGCTGAGAGTTCCCGTCAGGAAAATGACTCTATTCTCTGGGAATTATTCCAGCCCAGATATAGAATGAAGGGCAGGCAGTTAGAATGATGGAGAAGCTGCTAGCCTGGAAAACAGAAACCATTTTTTATTATGAATTCCATTGAGAAATCACTCTCATCCCACTAGATCTATAGATACTGTGTCAGTCTTTTGCTCCTCCAAGGAAGCATTAAATAAAATCAAGAGAGGAATAGGAAGCATTTAACATCACTCATCAGGACAAGTTTATGCAATGCCAGATTTTACCTTATTGCATGATTAAAGGACTTCTGCTACTTCATACGACACCATTTCCTTGTGTGCCCCCACCACACAGGGAGTAATTATCCTACATCCACAGATGGTGCATTTTTACTTTCCCAAAATTCACTTTCAAAAATCCCTGTGTGTTCCCATTACAACCACAATTAATCAATTTTGATGTTTTTAATTGCTCTATAAACTATACAACATTTATACTTTCTGCTTTTCAGTTTTTAGTATTAATTTCTCACATTTAAGAATAATTCTGGGCCATGTCTATGGCTCAATGGAGTAGGGCACCGGCCCAATATGCCGGAGGTGGCGGGTTAAACCCAGCCCCGGCCAAAAACTGCAAAAAAACAAATAAATAAAAGAATAATTCTACACTCATCAGGCACTTGTCCTCCACTTAAAAAGGACACTTTTCTGTATAGCTGAGGCCAAACTTGAACATGCATTAGAATCACTTGCAGGGCATGTTAACACACAGGTGGCTGGGCCACACCTCAGTGTTTCTAATTCAGTAGGTTGGGGTGAGGAGTGAGAGATTTTGTATTTGTAACATCTTTTCTGCTGATGCTGATGCTGATGCTGCTGGTCTTCAGAGCCTCTGGTTGAGAGCTGTCAAGTAGGGACGTGGCTGTAGTAGAGGGATTTCCCAGGTGGAGTTTGAAGCACAGATGCCTTGTTTGCTGAAGAACTTTGAGAGCTCCCATGGGATCCACATTTTCAAATGCACTTCCTCGGCTCTGCACCTGTAGCACAGTGGTTATGGTCCCAGCCACATACACTGAGGCTGGTGGGTTCGAACCCCACCCGGGCCAGCTAAAATAACAATGACAACTGCAACAAAAAATAGCTGGGCATTGTGGCAGGCACCTGTAGTCATAGCAACTTAGGAGGCTGAGGCAAGAGAATTGCTTAAGCCCAAGAGTTTGAGGTTGCTGTGACCTGTGATGCCATAGCACTGTACCAAAGGTGACATAGTGAGACTCTGTCTCAAAAAAATAAAATAAAATAAAATAAAATTCACTTCCTTAGTGGTGATGATTTCCCTCAGGCCAATGCCCATCTCTTTCTTGCAGGCACTTTCTGATGAGAGAACTTCACAGGGGCCTCCCATCAAGTTCTACCTTCTTAGTGACATCTCTACTAGATATTCAGTGGCTCTCAAACTTTCACTCAGTTCCTCTTAACCAAGTTGCAGTGGCACTACACATCTTCTTAGCTCAGGGAGATCAATTCTTTCTCTAAGCCCAGAACCAGAAAACAGAGCCAGATATATCCAACACCCCTACCTCTCTTGCCACTAGCTCCTTGTCCTTTTCAAATTAGGGGAGGAGCGACCCCAAACTGGAAGAGGAAGCCCCTTTGTTTTGTGAATCTCCCAATCACATCTTTTCCCAACCCCAGGCTCAAGCATAATCTGCTTATTTCTGTCTTCAACCATCTGTGCTTGTGGAGTCTCTAACTCCATTTCCTTTCATCCAGTATTGAGAGTTTCCACTCAGGATTTAAGTGCAAATTATTACTTTAGTAGAAACATTTAGGGCCCCCAGTGAGCTTACTGCTTCTGGTGGAGTGGGTCATTAAAGCTGTGTCGCCTTCCTCTCAGCACTTGGTTTTTCCCACCTTCTCAGCAGTCATGTCTTTCTCTAAGAGCCTGAGCACCAACCCAGAAGAGGAATGAGGCCTTTCCTTTTAAGGAAAATGACTCAACCCCAGGAGAATTTTCAAATTTGTGGGCATGCTACCTGTAATTCTATATGAAAACTAATAATTTGGTTTTAGAAATGAGGAAAATATAGTTTTTCCTTAAGTAAAAGAGCTTTGCCTATCTAGGAGGTTAGAGTGAGGGGGTGGGTGGGACAGGTGGTGTGTCCCTTCTAATACCTGTTGCTTTGAAAATTAAGGCTTTAACTGGAAACAGGTATGTGTTTGGGCTAGCCCTGCCTCTGCTGGTGTTGATTACTGGGGTTAGAAAAGCAATCCCTGCCCTCCTTGCCCATATTTCTGATTCCATTGCTTGGGTAGAAGTGGCCAAAGAGGATGGTCTCTTAAATGATTGTTAAGTATTTGTCTTGGGTTCTGGTGGAAAGTCTAAAGCTTGAGGTGTGTATCTCCATAATTGACCCAATTCTCACTTCCACCTCCTGGGAGAACCACAGCTGGAGGTGAGGGAGTCTGAAGGAGGTGGCAGCTAAATGTATCTAAAAGAAAGATGATGTGCATGCAATTTGGGATAGAGAAATTGCTTGTCACAGTGAAGCTTATAAAGGTATTGTTCTTCTATGAATTTTGAAAAGACAAAAGGAGAGACAAAAGACAAAAAGACAAAAGACACATGCAAATAATATTAGTCTTCCTCAGTTGACTCACCAAGGAGCATTAATATTGGTGCAACCCAAACTATACATGGGTACAATAATGTGAGGAATAATTACTGGAATGTAAATTTGCCTTTATTACTAAAATTTTTAATATCATATTTTAAGTCATTTATTTAACTTTGAACATACTCAAAATTAAGAGATATGGGATTATTTATTTTTGCCTATGAAGGGGAGAATTAACTCTCTTACAAGGTCAGTTAGATGTTCCTTAGAGTCTTGCTACTCAGGTAATCCATGAACAAGCAGCATTAGCATCACCAATCCTGGGAACTTGTTAGAAATGCAGAATCCCAGGCCCCTCCCCAGACTGACTAAATCCAAATCTGCATTTTGACAAGATCCCCAGGCAATTCATATACACATGGAAGTCTGAGACCCACTGCCTGGGAGGGAATGCAAGACTTCTATACGCTTCCATTACACCCAGCACGTAACTTTATCCTACCACTTAACAACCTGCACGAGTACCTGTGTTACTTGTCTATAGAACTACTCCCCACTTTTTTTTGAGACAGAGTTTCACTATGTCACCCTTGGTAGAGTGTTGTGATGTCACAGCTCACAGAAACCTCAAACTCTTGGGCTTAAGTGATTCTTTTGCCTCAGCCTCCCAAGTAGCTGGGACTACAGGCGTCCACCACAATGCCAGCTATTTTTTTGTTGTAGTTGTCATTGTTCTTTAGCAGGCCTGGGCTGGGTTCGAACCTGCCAGCCCCGGTGTATGTGGCCAGCGCCCTAACCACTGATCTATGGGTGCTGAGCCTCTGTAGCCCCTTAACTGGAAACTTTTTCATTCATGGGCCTTTAGGGCAGGGACTATGTCTTGTCCATCATTACATCAGTGCTTCCCAGGTGCTCAATAGATTTTGTTAAATGAATGGATAATTATTACCAATATATACATAGTGTAGAATGTGAATATGGGCTATCTTGAGCTTTCTGAGGTATTGTTGATCTCTGAATACAGACTGGTTATTTTAACAGTACCAACCCAAATTTCACTGGTTCATGTCTTCATCTGTCCATGTAGAAGCTCCTTCTGCCACCGCAGTTTTTCTGCGAGCTTTGGGATGTGTTTTTCATGTAGTTCCAAGCAAATGCTGGCCAGCTGTCTAGTAAGGCCCACCATTCCTTCCCTGAGCCTTCTCTGGCTCCCCAGCCCTGCCTGTCACTGTTATTATTCCCTGGTGTGTCTATCTTTCCCATAGCGAGGCCCTGAGATCCTTGAGGTCCAAAGCATCTTCCAGACTTGTGCCATTGAACTCACTGCTCTCTGTCCCTCCCCATTGCAGTTATGAGCTGTCCTCCCAGGTGTACTCCTATGCACACATTCTTAGGAGGCTCTTCAACTGCAATTCCTAGGATCCCCTTCTAATTCTCCTTTCTCCTTCTGTCTTCAGTGGCACAACTCACAGCTTCCACTGTAAATTCCTCACCTGGAAGACCACCCTTCTGGGAAGAATCCCTTTTACAATAATCTCAGCCAATATTCCTACCCCAGGTTCCATCCCTAAGTCCTGGAATTAAATACCTTTACACTGCCACCAAAGGAAAGTGAAGTTATTCACTAGAAGGAGTCCTCAATCTTGTTGCCATGAATTGCTCCTCCTTTTCTCCAGTACAAATGAGTCACATCAATCATCCTAAGTGCTTCTATAAAAGTTGGAAGTGAGGGACAAACAACCTGCACCTTTTCCACTTGTAGGATAAGGAGCAATTAACACTATAAGGAACTTCAGAAAAATACTTCTTAGAAAATCATGTTCTTGTTTCTCTACTCACTTGACTCCTCCTCCTCTTCTTCATCTCCTCCTCCTCCTCCCCCTCTTCCTGCTCCTCCTCCTTCTCAATTGACAAAGATTCCTTTACCAAATTGAGACCTCTTTTAGACTAGACTCCAACTTTGGGCTGTGTCCTTGGCCTGCTTAGTACAGTTTTAGCAAAAATCCTACTGAATCAGTTTAGTAAAAACACACCCTCCTCCTTGATAATTTATTAAATTCACATCCCTATCCTTAATATATTACCATGTTGGCCTGCCTTCAGCAAGAATCCTGTTGAGTTGGTATAGCAAGAATCCCCCTAGCCTTGATGTTTCTTCTTAGTAGTTTTCCATCCATTCACTGAACCTCACTCTGCTCTTTGGCTATAAATCTCTACTCGTCTTTATGGCATTTGGAATTTTTCTTAAATTTTTTTATTAAATCATAGCTGTGTACAATAATGCAATCATGAGGTACAATGTGCTGATTCCATATTTGATTTGGAATTGAGTTCAACCCCTCTCCTCTACTACCAAATCCCCATTGCAATAGTCTCTCCTGAATTAAGTTCTCCTCACCATCTCTACTAAGTGTCATAAGTAATTTTTTATTTTTTTAACACAATGTGGGTAACAGATTCAAGAGGTTACAAAATATATTTTCCATTAAAGCCTTTAAAAATCTTCATATGGTTCTAGTACAGCCTTCCTCCATTGTACATGTGCATATGATGAATCACCTGCCAAGTTTGCATTTCTAACAAGTTTCAAGGTGATGTTGATATTCCATGTACTCCACTTTGATTAGCAAGAGTCTGGCACATTTTCTTTGGGGGGGGGGAGAGATGTACAATGTGCTGATTTTTTTCCATTTTATAATTAAATCATAGCTGTGTATATTAATGCGACCATGGGGTGCCATAAACTGGTTTTATAGACCATTTGACATATTTTCATCACACTGGTTAACATGGCCTTCCTGGCATTTATAGACTCAGGGTGAAAGGATGGTCATCCATATTTCAGGCAAATGGTAATCAGAAGAAAGCAGGAGTTACAATTCTATTTGCAGATATAATAGGCTTTAAACCAACAAAAGTAAGGAAGGTACCCAACTAGCATATGCCTCAATTTATAAGAGAAACTCTTACAGACATGAGCAACTTGATTTTCTCCAGCTCCATAATAGTCGGAGATTTTAACACTCCTTTGGCAGTGTTGGATAGATCCTCCAATAAGAAGCTGAGCAAAGAAATTTTAGATTTAAACCTAATCATCCAACATTTGGATTTAGCAGACATCTATAGAACATTTCATCCCAACAAAACTGAATATACATACTTCTCATCAGCCCACGGAACATACTCCAAAAT
>CAUYPK010142974.1:0-17400 GCA_963574355.1 Loris lydekkerianus
AAGGAAAGGAGAGGAAAGGAAAGGAGAGGAGAGAAAGAGAGAGGAGAGGATAGGGGAGGGGAGGGGAAGGGAGGGGAGGGGAGGGGAGGGGAGGGGAGGAAAGGGAAGGGAAGGGAAGGGAAGGGAAGGGAAGGGAAGGGAAGGGAAGGGAAGGGAAGGGAAAGGAAGGGAAAGGAAAGGAAAGGAAAGGAAAGGAAAGGAAAGGAAGGGAAGGGAAGGGAAGGGAAGGGAAAGGAAAGGAAAGGAAAGGAAAGGAAAGGAAAGGAAAGGAAAGGAAAGGAAAGGAAAGGAAAGGAAAGGGTACTAAAGGCTTTGTCTTGCAACATGGGTACCAATTCAGCCACAGTAAAATAAGGTGCCAAGCAGATTTCTGAATCCCCTGATTTCAAGCCTTAGCTCCTAATATGACATTTCCAGATCCACCCTGGGCCAGAAGGGAACATGTTGCCCTGAAAGGAAGGACCCAGGCCTGGCAGTATTCAGTACCCACTGAATTGCTTACACTACCATTTCCTAATTCCCCAGGAGCAATATTATATCCTGCAAAATATTTTTGAGCCTTAAATAAACATCAGAAGCTGGGTAGTAGTTGCTATGGGACTTGGACAAGACTGTGCTGGATTCTGGTGTGACCTAGTTCAATCCCAGCTCTGGTGGCCAAGGGATAATGCTCTCATCACCCCTCCCTCAACTCCTGGAAGCCCAGCACAGGGAGTGAGACTCCTGTTTGGGGGAAAGCGAGGAAAGGGAATGAAAGAATTTGCCTGATGATCCATAAAATCCTTGCCTATCTTATCAAAGCTCACCAAGGTGGTACTACCAGAAGTCTGTAAGAGTTGCAGTGTTACTGGGATTGGGGTACCACTTATTGATAATATTACTAAAGTGACCACAGGCTTAGATATAACACTTATTTCCTTTTGAATATCTGGAAAGCCTTCTCAAGAAAAACAGGTACAAATAAGCCAAGACTGCAAAGATTAGAATAAACACCTAACTCTTCAATGCAGAAATGGATTAACATCCACAAGCATCAAAAACATCCAGGAAAACATGATCTTACTAAATAAGGCACCCAGTAACCCATCCTGAAGTGATGAAGATATATGACCTTTCAGACTGAGAATTCAAAATACTATTCTAAGGCATCTCAATGAACTTCAAGACAACACAGAGAAGGAACTAAAAATCCTATCAGAGAAATTTAACAGAGAAATTGAAATAACTTTAAAAAACCAGAAATTCTGGAGCTATAGATTCAATTAACAATGCATCAGAGTTTCTCAAAAGCAGAATTGATCAAGCAGAATAATTGTGATCTTAAATATAGGCTATATAAAAATATACAGTCAGAAGAGAAAAAAAGGATAAAAAGAATAAAACATCCCTACAAAATCTAAAAAAGTAGAATCAAAACAGCAAATCTAAGAGTAGATGGCCTTAAAGGGGAGTACAGGCACATGCCACCACATATGGAATATTCAGCTATAAAAAAGAATGAAATCACAACTTTAGCAACAACATGGAGAACATTATCTTAAGTGAAAGACAGACCCATAAACACGAATGCTGGTTGTCTCACTTTTAAGTGAGAAGTAAAGAAGGTGCACACCTGGAAGCAGAGTGTGCAATGATGTACAATGGAGATTTGACAGGGAGGAGGTGACAGATGGTGGGTGATGGGAGATTGCTTGGTGGGTACAATGTGCATTGCTTCAGTGATGCATGTACTGAAGGCCCTTTTACTTCATCATAGTGCAATATATCAATGCAAAAATAACATACTTGTTTGCCATGACTACATAAAAAGAAACAATGAATGGGAACGAAGAAAGAAGTAAAGAAGTGCACAATCTCAAAAAAAAAAAAAAAAAAAGAAGATCTAGGGAAATTTGGGGGTAGCAATTTTATTCAAAGAAATAATAACAAAGAAATTTCCAAACTTAAAAAGGATATCAATATTCAAGTACAAGAAAGTCATACAACATGAATCAGATTTAACCCAAGCAAAACTTCCACAAAGCATTTAATAATCAAACTACCAAAGTTTACAGGTAAGGAATGGGTCCTAAGGGCAGTAAGAAAAAAGGAAAAATAACATATAAAGGATCTCCAATACATCTGGAAGCATATATCTCAGTGGAAACCTTATAGGTCGGGAAAGAGTGGCATGAAATATTCAAATGCTAAAGGGAAAAAATATTAATCCAAAAATATTATATCCTGCAAAAATATCCTTCAAACACAAAGGAGAAATAAAGTCTTTTGGAGACAAACAAAAGCTAAGATATTTTTTCAACACATTCTAGCCCACGAAGAAATGCTAAAGGGAATTCTTCAGTCTGAAAGAAAAGGACATTAATAAATGCTATGAAATCACATGAAAGTATAAAACTTACTAGTAAAGGTAAGTACACAGATAAATACAGCACATTCTAACACTGTACTTATGGTGTGTAAACTACTCATGCCTTGAGTAGGAAGACTAAAAGACAAACCTATACAAAATCATACCAACAACAACTTTTTAAGAGATATATAATATAAAAAAGTATAAATAATATAAAGTCAAAATTGGGGTGGGTGATAGAGTTAAAGTATAGAATTTTTTGTCTTTATCTTGGCTTGTTTGTTTTCTTGTTATAAACAGAGTTAAGTTGCTATCACTTTAAAACAATTGATTATAAGATTTTTTGCAAGCGTCATTGTAACCTCAAATAAAAACACCTACAACAGATAAACACACAAAAAGGAAGAAATTCAAATCACTATCAGGGAAAAATCACTTTAAGCAAAAGAAGACAGGAGGGAAGCAAAAAAAGAGAGCACAAAAAACAACCATACATCAAATAACAGCATGGAAGTAGTATGCCCTTACCTTTCAATTTAATATTGCATGTAAATGGACTAAATTTTTCAATCAAAAGACACAGAATAGCTGAAGGAATAAAAAAAAATCCCAACTATATGCTATCATCAAGAAACATATTTTATCTATAAAGACACATAGAGACTGACAATAAAGGGATAGAAAAAAGGTATTCCATGCAAGTGGAAACCAATAAAAGAGCAGGAATAGCTGCATGTATATGAGATAAAATAGATTTCAAGAAAAAAAATTAAAAAGAGATAAAGAAGGTCATTACATAATGATAAAGGGGCCTACTCAGCCAAAGAATAAAATATTGTAAAATTGTATGCACCCAACACTAGAACACCCAGATAAATAGGGCACAAATAATCAGAGCTAAAAAGAGATATAGATTCCCACATGGTAACAGTTGAAGGCTTCAACACACCACTTTTGGCATTGTACAAAAAATCAACAAAGTAACATTGGACCTAATCTAGCTCTATAGGCCAAATGGACCTAATAGATATGTATGGAACATTTCATCAAATAGCTGTAGAATACACATTCTTCTCCTCAGCTCATGGATCATTCTCAAGAATAGATAATATGTTGAACCCCCAAACAGTTTTACAAATTTAAAATAATTTAAATCATACCAAGTATTTT
Organism: Loris lydekkerianus; assembly: GCA_963574355.1. Classification (NCBI taxonomy): domain Eukaryota; kingdom Metazoa; phylum Chordata; class Mammalia; order Primates; family Lorisidae; genus Loris; species Loris lydekkerianus. The sequence goes on from CAUYPK010142974.1 coordinate 3,521, forward strand.
CTTTGTAGTGAAATAAAACTACAAATCAGTAACATAAGGGGCATAAGAAACTACACAAACACATAGAAATTAAACAATATGACCCTGAATGACCAGTAGATCAATGAAGAGACTAAGAAGAAAATTGAAAAAGTTCTTGAAACAAATGGAAATGAAAACACTACACACCAAAACCTATGGGATACAGGAAAAGCAGTACAAAGGAGGAATGTATATGGTAATAAGTACCTACATCAAAAAGGTAGAAAAGCTTCAAATAAACACCCTACTGGTGCATCTCAGAAAACTAGAAAAATAAGAGCAAACGAAACCCAGAATTAGTAGAAGAAAGGAAATAGTAAAGATAGCAGCAGAAATAAATGAAATTGAAACCAAAAAATACAAAAGATCAACAAAATGAAAAGCTGGCTTTTTAAAATGATAAATAAAATTGACACATCATTAGTCAGGGTAAGAAAAAAAGTGAAAAGACTCAAATAAATAAAATCCGCCATGGACAAGAAAGCATTACAACTGATACTACAGAAATAAACAAGATCATTAGAGACTGCTATAAGCAACAACAATATGCCAATAAATTGGAAAATATAGAACAAATGAATAAATTCCTAAACATATACAAACTAACAAGATTGAACCAGGAAGAAATCCAAACCCTGAATAGATCAATAAAAAATAATTATTACTGTCATAAAAGCAGTAATAAAAAGTCTCCCATCAAAGAAAGGCCAGGCCCCAATGGCTTCACTGCTGAATTTTATCAAAAATTTAGAAAACTAATACCAGTCCTACTCAAGCTATTCCAAAAAATCAAGGAGAAGGCAATACTCCCATACTCGTGCCATAAGGCTTGTATCACCCTAATATCAAACCAAAGACATAACAAAGAAAGAAAACTATAGGTCAATATCTTTGATGAACACAAATGCAAAAATCCTCAAAGATTTTTTCAACACAATGAAGTGAGATTCATCCCAGGGATGTAAGGATGGTTCAACATATGCAAACCAATCAATGTGATACATCATGTCAACAGAATGAAGGACAAAAACCATACGATCATTTTAATAGATCCTGAAAAAGCATTTGATAATTCTTGCTTCAACCTTAAAATATGATTTAAGAAACTTATGGGAAGTAGTATGATATATAAGATTTATTCCTATTTTACAAATTTCAATCTTCTTTCCTTTCAGAAGTTTCAAGCCTTCTGCTATTATTACCTTTCTGATTAGAGAACTTTCTTTAGCCATTCTTTAAAGTAAGGTTTTTTTAGCAAATAATTCTTAATTTTCCTTGTCTTAGAATGTCTTTATTTCCCATTCATTCCTAAATATATTTTTGCCAGATACAGAATTCATTGTGAGCAGTTATTTTTATTCAGTACTTGAAAAATGTTGTGGTACATACTTCTGATTTTTATAATTTCAGGAGAGAAATCCACTGAAATAGCAATTTCAGTGTTCTCTTATAAGTAATGTAGCATTTTTCTCTAACTCTCTTCAAGATTATTTTTGTCTTTAGCTTTTAGACATTTAATTATAATGTGCCTTGGTGTAGATTTCTTTGGTTTTATCCTATTTGGGGTATGCTCAGCATCTTGAATATGTAGGTTTATTTCTTTTGCCAAAATTTTAGCCAATATTGTTTATTATTCCTTGAATAGCATGTCAGTGCTACTATATCTCTCTTCTCTGAAACTATGGTAATAGAAGTGTTTTGCTATTGTCCCATCAGTTCCTGAGACTGCTTAATTTATTTCAATCTATTTTTTCTTTATTGTTCAGAGTCGGTAAATTCTGATCTGTACTCTTACACTTACTCTTTCTTCTATCTTCTCTATTTCACTCTAGAGCCATTGAGTGAGTTTTTAATTTAGATCATTTTAATGTTATATCTATAATTTTCATTTATTACTTTTTATAGCTTCTATTTCTTTGGTGAGAAATAACATTTTTTCAAGAGAATTCATATTTCTTTTTAAAATATTTTTACGATGGCTTCTTTTAAAAACTTGATTTTCCAGGTTATTGTTATAATTTATGATTTTTGTTATATCCGGGACATTTTGGGTATTACATTATGAGACTATGCATCCTATCTAATCTTCTTTAACAGTCAGTCTACTTCTTGAGATGTAGCTGCCATGCCAGGTGGAGTGAATGTCACATTTCCTGCTTTGTGCTACCAAAACCACCCACAAAAAATGGGCCACTGACTCATACTACCTCATCAAAGATGGTAAAATGAAAGGTCAGCTCCTCTCTCAGCCCACAGACTGAGACTCACCTTGCTAGTGAAAGGGGGATGCAGTCAGGTTTCAGCTTCCTACTAGACCACTTTGACACCATTAGCAAAGAAACTGAAGTATTATGTGACCTTGCTTAACACCACATCATTGAGTCTCATTAGTGCTGAGCAAGTTTAAAGGTTTAGTTCTGCATTAGCCTTGCTAACATCACAGGTAGGTAGAAAGTGAGTGCTTACTAGTCATAACTTTCCCTGATTTATTCATATTAATCCCAGGTGAGAGTAGAGGATCAGCTCCCTACAGAGTTCTGTAACCTGGAGGGTGGAGGTGGTGAAGTCTTGTGGTGACATGCCCCACCTCCCACCACCTCATTAAGTCTCATTGCCTCTAAATGAAACTGGAGGTTAAAGTTACCACTGAATACCAGTGAAACTATCCTGTTGGGGGGATATGAGCACTGGCTGCTTCTGCTATTTAGGGGATGGAAGATCCTCTCTTCCCACTCAAAACCACCAATAGTACTCTGGTAAGGGGATCAGAGCATACCTGCTTCTACCATGCATGGAAAAGAAGATAAGTACCTGCTTGGTCCAATCAATACTACTTCTACAGGGGAAATCAGCTAACTGTTGCCTGCTTCTACTGGAAAGGAGATGGAAGATCAGATCCCCACTCAGCTTACTGACATCATCCAGTGGAGAAATGAGAGTGTCACCTACTTTTACCAAATGGAATATTACTGAAACTGGGAGGATGAGGTATAATTTTTCCACTGCTGTTTGTCTAGCATAGGATGGGCATTAACAAAAGTATTTCCTGATAATTAGATCACTCTTTCCCTGATCCTTTGGCTGGTGTAAGGTAGGGAGAGGGAGACTGGCTTTTCTAGGAACTTACTTTATCCTAGCCTGTTGGCAGGTTTAGGTAGGAGAACTCTACCTTTCCCTGTTTAAAATATATGGAAGACAATCAGGAAACTCTGAAAACTCATAATTAATGTCTTTCCTCAAGTAACAAGTTAGATAAGCTGCCAGAGTTGTTCCTTTTCAGAGTCTTCTCATGCTTGTTTATAATGTTATATGTAGGGTAATAGTTCTAAAAGGGAGGGCCTAGATGGACAGAGGTTATTCTAGCTTGACAGAAGGAGATGTGTCACAAAAAGTTAACATGAGAAAAAAGCATTTTATGTTTGAACCTTACTAGAATGCTTTTGTAAAATAAGGGTTGTGTATTTAATTATGCCAAAATTTTTTAGCATGTGTTTGGAGACTAATGTGTGTTTTGACCTTTAATCTTAGGGTCTGGATGAGCATTTAGGAAAAATACACATCAATGGCTTGAATTTTTCTCTATGAAGCAGGAGGTATGGTGGTCACTAATTTTTAAAATTTAAAAATGTTTTTTAAAATTCACTGATTTGAGGGAGAAACTGAAACAAGTACTAAAGACTTAATATTTTAAATTAAGGGGATATACAAGGGCTATCCAGAAAGTATTCAGCCACATATGTCTATTTTTCATATTATATAACTTGATACTTTCTGGCTAGTCTTCATTAATTGATGGTTAGAAGGAGGTGAAGACTCTAGTAGTATTAGATTCCTCCTGTAAAGCTGGGATTCCTTCAAACAGAATCATGTATAACTTTATTGGTGACCATTTAAATATTTATATTTCGGATATATTAGTGTCAGAACAGCTACTCAGTCATATACCTCCCAATATTTTGTTTCAGCTAACATCAACATGCTATTTGTCCATATCTCTTCTAATAAATGATCAAAAGATTCTCTATTTTTCAGAAATGTATAAAAATTGTAATTGAGGCAACTCTCAACCTTTAGTTGATTCCTAGACAAGGGTCCCACCTTGAACCATAAAAAGTTCATCCTAATTTCCTATATATGCAAATTTTAAAAATAAGATTTAATTCCTAAATATAAGTTACATTCCTCAAACATATCAAAATTGATCAGCTAATCACATGGATTAAATATAAATATATGCCTTTTAAACCATCAGTAAGTATCTAAAATCAAACCCAATGTATAAAACCTTAATTCATATTTCTTTTGGGGGATTTTACAGAAGCAAAAGGAAATGAACTATAGATCCATATTTCAATAACAGTGAATCTCAACAATATTATACTGAATGACAGAAATAAGACACAAAAAGGACATACTGTATAATTTCATTTATATAGAATTCTAAAATAGACAAAACTACTGACCAATGATGATTGATAGAAAGCAGATCATGGTTGTAGTGGAGGGAGTATTCACTAAGAAAGGGCAGGAGAAAATTTTCTGTGATGATGATAATTTTATGGGTCTTAATAGCCATGTGCAAATTGGATTATGAGAACTCAAGATGAGTAACTAGAGGCACCCAGCATTTGCCTCCTCCATAAAGGAAGTCCAAAACAACAAAGGCAGAAGAGCGTGTGAAATAGAGTGTATAGGGGAGAACACTATAATTCAGTAAAAATTGATAAAGGTATTTTGAGGCATAGAAATTCAGGAGAGCAGCACAGGGAGGGAAACAAAGTCTTCAGCAAGGATCAGTTCAGAGCCAAGAGGGAGAAAGCACTGCAGGGAAAAGGTAAGCAAGAGATCTCTAGCAGTCCACATTCCCACTACAGACACCTTCAATCCTAGATAGAGGAGAAGCCCACAGACCTTGCAGGCCCTGATCCTTATATAGGGAGCTTATGGGAGTCCATGATACCACATTACTTCACAGGGAATTTACACTTTGTTCCCCCACACCCCTAGACACAAACTGCCACAGCACATCACCATTTTAAGAGCAGAGCCCCCACCAGAGTGCATCCTGGCCTGAGGCCCAATAGCTCCTTTATATCTATATCCCTAAGGCCTAACCAACATCTACCCATATCCAACCAGAGAGCTATAGCATCACAAAACCAGCTGGACCCTGTGGTATAGCAGAGACTGCAGCACCCAAGCCCAAGATGAATAGCATACCCAAAGGCATAGAACATCCAGCACAGACACAAGGCTGCTCATAGAACAGCAAGAACTTATATACTCATCCCTAGAACCTGAGAGCTACCTGCCCCAGGCTACTGACACCACCAATGAAAATCCATCCCCCTTCAGAATACAGCCACTCCGTGCCTGTGCACATCTCATAGGAGCCCCACAATTTGGGTCATCTGGCATCCCCAACCCAAGCAAAGTCATGCAATAATCTCCACAAATAACTTCAGCTTAGGTAAGCAAGGTACACACAGACCCTGTAGTTGTTTATTACATCCAAATAAATCAAAAGGAGACTACACCACTGTGCCCACCCCAAACTGAAGTCCCACTCAGCTGAAACTATAGGATTTATCTTCAGGAAAAATTCTTTCTCTATGAAAGCTATTCCATAAAATTAGAAAAAGTGACTATTCCTTTAAATGTGCAGATATTATTGCAGGGAAACAAACAAAAAAAAATTATGGAACAGCATGGAAACATGACATCTTCAAATAAAACAACAATTCCTTAGTAACAGACCCCCTAAAAAGAAATGTATCAAGTGCCTGAAAAGTAATTAAAATATATGTAAATTCAATGAAATACAAGAGAATACAGATATATAATTCAACAAAGTCAGAAAAATAATTAATGATCTGAGAGAAATTTAACCAAGAGATACATATAAATAAGAACCAAAGAGACATTTTAGAACTAAAGCGTTCAATAAGTGAAATAAAAATGCAATCAAGAACTTCCAAAAAATAATAGATCAAGCAGAAGAAAGAATTTCTGAACATAAGACAAGTCTATTAAAATTATCAAGTCAAACAAACAAATGAAAATAATTTTTAAAAAGAATGAAGAAAGCCAAGAAGACATATGGGACTTCATTATACAAAAGTTTTAGTATTAGGGGAGTATAATAGAGAAGAGATGGGAAAATATATATAAACTATTTAATGATATGATAGCAGAAAACTTTCCAAGTCTTGGGAGATATGAATATCCAAATCCAGGAAGCAAATTTCAATGCAAAAGGACCCTGTTCACTGGGCATTATAGTAAAACTATCAAAAGTCAAAGACAAATTCTAAAATCATCAAGAGAAAAGAATCATGTCACATAAAGGTAATCCTTATTAGAATAATAGTAGAAATCTTACAGGTCAGGCAAGAATGAAATGGTATGTTCAAAGCACTAAAAAAATAAAAAAAGCCAACTAACATTACTATACCCAACAAAGCCATCCTCAGAAATGAGGGAGAAATCAAGTCTTTCTAAGACAAGCAGAGGCAAATTATCACCACTAGACTAGCCTAATAAGAAATGCTGAATGCAAAAGGACAATTATCTACCATTATGAAAACTTGATAAAGTGTAACACTCATTGAGAGAGAAGATAGAATAATGATAAGGACAAAGGAATCAAATGTTATCACTATCAGGGCGGAGCCCGTGGCTCAGTGAGTAGGGTGCCGGCCCCATATACCAAGGGTGGCGGGTTCAAACCTAGCCCTGGCCAAACTGCAACAACAAAAAAATGCTGGGCATTGTGGCAGGTGCCTGTAGTCCCAGCTACTTGGAAGGCTGAGGCAAGAGAATCACCTAAGCCCAAGAGCTAGAGGTTGCTGTGAGCTGTGACGCCATGGCACTCTACCAGGGGTGACAAAGTGAAACTGTCTCTAAAAAAAAAATGTTATCACTATCAAACCATAAAGATAAACAATAAGAAAGGAACAAAGGATATACAAAACCACCAGGAACAATGTAACAAAAACTGTATGATCATCTCAACAGAAGCAAAAAAAGTACTTGGTAAAATTTAATACCCCTTAATGATAAAACTTCTCAAAAAATTGAGTATGAAAAAATATACCTCAACATAATAATGAACATACATGACAAACCTATTGTTACAATAACATACTGAATGAAGAAAAGTTGAAAACTTTCCCTCTAATATCTGAAACATAACTAGGATGCCCACTTTCACCATTCTTAATCAACAGAGTACTAGAAGCCCTAGTCAGAGCAATTAGGTAAAAGAAAGGCCAGCCAAATTGGAAAACAAAAAGTCAAATTGTCCTTTGCAGATGACATAATGTCATGTATACAAAACTAAAGACTCCACCAAAAAAACTTTTAGAATGGCCAAAGTCAGTAAATGTGTATGATATAAAATGAACATGTAAAAATTAGTAGTGTTTCCATATACCAATAATGAACTAGCTGAAAAATAAATCAAAGTACTTCCACTTACAATCACTACAAAAAAAAAATACCTAGGAATAAATTTAAGGAGGTGAAAGATCTCTATAATTAAAAATTACATTACACTGATGAAAGATTGATGAAAAATTTTGAAAATAACACATATCCCCAAATTGGAAAGACATCCCATGCTCAAGGATTAGAAGAATTAATATTTTCAAAATGACCCCATTACCCAAATTGATCTACAGGTTCAATTCAATCTCTATAAAAATCCCAATGACGGTCTTCACAGAAATAGAAAAAAAATCCTAACATTTATAGGGAACAACAAAATACCCTAGATAGGACCCAAGGATAGACTGCAGGCCAGATCTTGTATCCCCAGGACTCAATCTTATTACTTGGAGGCACAGACAGGAGATTTGTGAACTAATCTTGGGAGGCAAGGAAGTCCATGTGGGCAGAAGTGAAAAGAGAATGCCGTGTGGATTCCAGCCACAGTGCACTCATAGAGCACTCTTCCCATGACAGGAAAGCTGTGCTGTCAGCCCAGGGTAGGATCATGAATAGGGAAGCTCTAAGCCTGCAAAGCCACTGGCTGGGGAGTTCAACTAGGTTGAGCTTCTGCCTTCTGGCAAATGCCAGATAAACATCATGGAGTGAGGGAAGGGGGAGAAGAGAAAACTCACTCCCAACAGCCAGATTGTGTATCTCAGATGACCCCCACCTTCATAATCAGACTGTCAAGCTATGTGGGACCAGCTCAGCCCCTCCATGGTGGCTTTACTCAGAAACCTGGGTGTAAATATTTGACCCACATTGAAACAGCTATTTTAGAAGCTTTTGTGGAGCCTGAAGGCAGATTCACCTAACTCAGCACTGCTCACCCTCACTCCCTAATCCACTTCTGCTGTGGCAGAGAATAATGACTCACCTGAAAGTCCCATAGCTCCACCCATCACCCAGGGCATTCAACTGCTTCTGTAGCTTATTCCTTCTAGCAAGCACCACCTACTGACAGGGAAGATAATTTCCCAGTCCTTTACAGCAATTTGGTGACTCAATCATAGGGGATGTGGTTGATTCTTATCAACTGGAACCACCTACTGTCTCAGAGATTAAATTGGGCATACCAATACAATTCATACTGTTAAGAACACCACAGGGCTTGGGAAAGAGAAAAAACCTTAAAGCCATCCATACTTCCTCTTCAAAGAGAGACAGATAATTTGTTCTCACACAAAGCTCACCACTGGTACAGCCTATAAACAACTAGCAATTGAGAAAACCACCACACTAAAGATATCTATAACCACGGCATCCATCCATAACCTAGACCCCCATAATAGTACCCACAAGCAAAGCTGATGATTTTGACAAAACATATGCCACAGACAATAGAAGCTCCCATAAATGTAAGGGGGGAAGGAAAAAAAAGGTCTTATCTATGCAAAAGAAAATCCAAAAATAAAAAGTAACATCTTCCACAGATGAGAAGGAATAAGTGAAATAATTCCAGAAGTATGAAAAGTCAGAGTGAAAGGATAACCCCAAAGAGGAACACTAGTTCTTTAGCAATGGATGCCAACTAAAATGAAAATATTGAAATGACCAATAAAAAATTCCAAACATGGATTGTAAGGAAGCTCAATGAAATCTAAGAAAAAATGGAAAACCAACTCAAAGAAATCAGAAAAACAGTTCAATAAATAAATAATTCACAAGATAAATTGACATGTTAAAAAAAATGGAAAGTTTTGGGAGTGAAAATTTCATTTAAGAAAGTGTAAAACACAGTGGAAAGTTTTAAAAATAGAATAGACCAGGCAGATGAAGAAATCTCTAAACTTGAAGATAACTCTTTCATAAATAGAGAACAGAGAAATAAGAGGAAGAAGCAAAACCTACAAGAAATATGGGATCGTGTAAAATGGATGAATATAAGAATCATAAGAATTCCATTCCTAAGAGTGAAGAAGAAAACACAAAGGCTGGAAAACCCATTTGAGGGAATATTTGAGGAAAACTTGCTAGAAATTTAGATATCCAGGTACAAGAAGCTCAACAAATACCTGGGAGATTCATTGCAAAGAAGCAATCACCAAGCCACATATTCATAAGACTGTCCAAAGTCAACAAGAAGGAGGTAGTCCTGTAGACCATGAGATGAAAACATGAAGTAACTTACAAAAGAAAAAGAAAAAAGAAAGAAGACCCTGCTGGGGAGTCCCCAGTTTGTAAGGGTGAATTAAATATGTGTTTATTTTTTCTCCCTCTAGAAATTCCTCTGAAATTACCTAAAGAATAAGAATGAGTAAAAATGGTGAAGAGACAAAAAAATGATAACAGAGGTCAACAAAGTTTTGAAGTTGGAAAACAGTTTCATGGAACTGACCTAACCAAGCAGAAGAAGCTTAAATCCAGATGCCTCTAGAACAGTGGTTCTCCACCTTCCTAATGCTGTGACCCTTTAATACAGTTCCTCATGTTGTGGGGACCCCCAACCATAAAATTATTTTCGTTGCTACTTCATAACTGTAATTTTGCTACTGTTATGAATCGTAATGTAAATATCTGAAATGCAGGATGGTCTTAGGGGACCCCTGTGAAAGGGTCGTTCAACCCCCAAAGGGGTCTCAAAATAAATAAATAAATAAACAAACAAACAATGTGGATGAAGACATAGAAGACATGCATGTCAAATCCGTAAAGCTAAAACCCTAGAGCAGCAGTTCTCAACCTGTGGGTCACGACCGCTTTGGGGGTGAGTTGTCTGATAATCTTTTCTTCTGCTTTACTTAGTCTGCTGTTCAGCCCCTCTTTAGGGTAGGCTTCTGGATATTTACCTTGTTCTCTTATTTGGAACATGTTTCCCAATTTCTTCATTTTCTTGGACTCCCTCTGTTGATTTCTGTGCATTAGATAAAGGAATCACCTCTCCCTATCTTATTAGCCTGGTCTCATGTCAAAGTTCTTCCTCTCCAATTACCCTTGCCAGGGATTCTTGCTGCCACTGAACATTTTGTGCTTTTCTAATTTACTGTCTTTGCTCTGAATCTTAATAGCCCCTAAGAAATTAGTGAGTGTTAAGTTGTGCTATTTCCTTGAGAGAGGCATAGCTAATCCCTTGGATGCAGCCGGAAAGGTTGGGGTGTTAGATGTGTTCCAGTTCATTCTTTCTTTGCAGTGAAGCTGAGAGCCAGAATTTATCTCCCCCCACTCTTTGTTCTATACACCACAGAGAAGGTATCAAGCAGAAGTCTTTAATCTTGATCAGACTGCTTACTTTGAATGTGAAGATATTCCTGCTAAATTTTGTAAGTTTCAAAGTCATCTTTATATTCTCTGTGGTGTAAGAGACTCAGGAGTATAGGACTCCATCAATTCTCAGAGTTAAGTGACTTAGAAGGCGGTTCCTCAGATGTAGGCTGTAAAAGTTTGGACACTCGATATATGCATTAACTACTCCAAGGAGAGTCTACAGATATTAGTTTACTGATGGCTCAAATCAGGGAAGAAGGTGCAGAAGTGTCTACAATCCTGTTCAAACAAGCAGAAGTCTCACACACCCCTAGCAGAGGGAGATTCCTGGTCTTGAGTTACTGCTGAAGCAAGCCAGAGAAGAAGAGGCAAGTGTGCCCACTTTCCCTTTCCAGCACAGAATGGTCCCCCTCTCTCATTACAATGAGAGATTGCAAGAGTTTATCTCTATAGAAAGCTAAGGAGGAGGATATGTGTAATGCCATCCCTCCCACTCTTGTCAACAGAGGCTTCTGATATCTTTCCATGGAGATATCATAGGAGTGGGATTATTGGTGGAGTAAGTCAGGGAACAAAGCACGGGGAGTGCTCTCTCTCCTGTTTAGGTTCAAGGCAGTTTATTCTTTATTTGCCATGTAGGTACCTAATACTAGCTTGTTAGAGACAGAACTACAAGGTGCTATTAGAAAAGCATAGAGCCAAATGCTTTCTAGGGGAAAGTTGAAAGCTGGGCTGATCCCAGAGGCCACAGCTGATGGCAGTGCTTGTGTTATTTAAAACTTCCTTTTGTTCTTTGTGCTGGAGGGAAGTGCTCAGATGCCCTGTTCCTGCTGTTCCTCAAGCACAGTGATTTAAGTGCCAAGCTTTCCAGCAGGGACTATAAAATTTGGGCCCTATATGTGGGGTACATATTCCTTACCTCTTAGGAAGAATCTGTGAGTTGGAGTTTCCTTCTCAATCATAAGTCATTGTGCTCAGGGTGGAATTAGTCCTTGAGTCTATTTCCACTTTTCTTACTTGTTTTGATGTGGGTATTTTCTCAGTAATTTGGTGTGACTTTCAACTGAATTCTGACTTTCTCTGGGAGAGAATTAAATTGTGTGTAGGTGTCTACTTGGTGTGTCTGTGGGAAGAGGGATAGTCAGGAGCCTTCAATTCTGCCATATTGCTGATGTCCTTTCTGAATAGTGTTTTTAAACTAAATGTTGGATTTAGTTAATTCCCTCCTCTTTCTAATCTGTCTTTCACAAGTAGCTACAACTTCATCTTCCTTCTTGGCACTAAATTACACATATGGTTAGTCTTTTCTTTTTCCATAAGTTTATGCTTACTAGAAAGTTATGTCTTTAATGAAGTGAATTTCTATATTTTCTCAACATGATGTAATGTTTTTCTGAGAACAATAAATACAATAATTCTATGCCCTCTGCCTCCTTCTGCCTTGTGAGGATTCTGACAATGCTGTGTAGGAACTACCGGTATCTAGGTTGAGATGGAAAATCTATAAACCATAGTTTACTTTCAGCCAGCCTGTGAAAGCATATTTCCATATATGGAGAAAAAAAGCAAGGCTTTACTTTTTAAGCCAATTTTGTTTTACATAGGTAGCCATTTAAACATGTTGAATGTGAAGTGGTACTTTGGTAATTCAAACATTTTTCTCTCTCCCCTTTATAATCTTTACTTACAATACTGAAGGCTCAGATGCTCTGTCCCTGCTGTTCCTCAAGCAAGGTGATTTAAGAGCCAAGCTTTCCAGCAGGAACTATAAAATTTTGGCCCTATATGTGTGGTACATGTTCCTTACCCCTTATGAAGAAGCTGTGAGTTGGAGTTTCCTTCCCAATCATAAGTCATTGTGCTCAGGGTGGAATTAGTCCTTGAGTGTATTTCCACTTTTCCTACTTGTTTTGATGTGGGTATTTTCTCAGTAATTTGGTGTGACTTTCAATTGAATTCTGACTTTCTCTGGGAGAGAATTAAATTGTGTGTAGGTATCAGGAACAGGTTATAGTACCTCACCTTTCATTTACCCTTCCATATTCACATAAGAAAAAAATGCATTAAAACTGAATATTTTATATTTCTCACTCCACAAATATATATTTACTTGATAATTTTGTGCTCCACTTGAATTTTTTGTAGGCTAGTATATTGAACCAAACATGTATAATTAAGACAGAATAATGAAGGAGCTTATTTGTATGGAAACATTACTAAAATGTAGATAAAAATATTATTGTAAGAAATATAAAAAATATAAAGGTTGAGCCTTTAAAATAGTCATCTTTGGAATGCTGATGTAATTCAAAAGATTTTGAGAACTTTTAAAATATTGCCTTCTGTAATTTCATGTTGCATGCTTTTAAAAATATTTTATAGCTATGTTTTTCTTCAGCAAAAAACAGTATCAACTAGTTGGAGCATCAACTTTACTAGGGAGTCAAATAAATTTTGACTAGTAGCTATCTTTAAAGAAAAGAATAGTAGCAAATTTTAAGGATATTTAGATATTTTGTGCTATGAATATTATACAGTTTGAATAATATTAGCTTATATTTGTATAGTTTATGGTGATTTTGAATATATTTTCTCATTCAAGCCTTATGACAACTCTAAGAGATGAGAATCCACATATTTCATATGAAAATACTGAGGGTTAGTGGGGTTAGGTAATTTACCTAATATTATACATGTAGAACCATGAACTTGAATTTAGACTAAAGGTCCAATTCTTCTCTTAATTTTATTCTCAGTACATCACCAGAATTCTACATGTTCTGGTTAATTTGTTATTCTTCTTCTAATTTTATAAAAAATAAATTTTCATATAAATTATAGGAGTATAATTTATGCTGTTAGCTCTATGAAATAATTTTGATGAAGACATACATATCAATGAGAACTGAGAAGTTTTGATACTGAAAACACCCCTAACTTTGCCTTTTGGATTTATACATACAGCTATTCACATTTAATAGCTACACAAATGTAAAGCTGTAAATCTTTATTTCCAAATTGTCAAACATCTGGTACCCTAAGAGTCATTGTATCAGAACATCCAATCACTGATAATAATTTTAAAATCTGGGCTCATTCAAAGGAAAATAAATTATAATGCACCCCTTCTTTTATTGGTCATAATATGCTATGAAATAAACTAA
>CAUYPK010142982.1:0-21072 GCA_963574355.1 Loris lydekkerianus
CCCTGTCTTAGGTTGCCTGCTCTTGCAGTTTCAGTCTTACCCGTCATGGGGATACAAACATCAATGGTTTGGTCCCTGTCTTAGGTTGACTGAACGCAGAGTGATCTTACCCGTCTTTGGGTACTATGAACGTAATCCACCGTGCAGCCTCTCCATATCCTGTCTTAGGTTGTTCCAGCTTCCATTCCTGGATATTTTCAAACTAGCAGAAGATAAAGTCAGAAGCCCCTTCCCCACAGGGAGCTGCCTTCCACAGCCTCAGACAGACATGGGCTCTGCCTGTCTCTACAACCCAATCCTGGGATAAAATCCTGCTCCAGAATATAAAATTGCAAAGATCGTATGACCCAATTATATAATTACAAAGGAGGACAAAGCAAATATTCCAAAATACTGAATGGCAGACTTGTGCATAGGTTAATTTTTTTTCATTTCCAAGTCTTTTAAGTATTTTTTTTCAAATCCCAAGTCAGACACTTGTGAGACCACAGACAAATAACTCCTCAAGGACTTCACCATCTGTGAAATGGAGATAACACTGCCTCCCAAAGAAGGTGGAAAATTAAATGGTGTTACTTACATCCGTGGTTTTCTAACTCTTTGGTCCCAGAATCCCTTTACTCTCTTAAAAATTATTAAAGACTTAGCTGGACGCGGTGGTGCACACCTGCAGTCCCAGCTATTCGGGAGGCTGAGACAGGAGGACCACTTGAGTCCAGGAGTTCTGGGCTATAATGCGCTATGCTGATCGGGAGTCTGCACTGAGTTCGGCATCAATATGTTGACCTCCCGGGAGCGGGGGGCCACCAGTTTGCCTAAGGAGGGGTGAACCGGCCAAAGTCGGAAATGGAGCAGGTCAAAACTCCCATGCCAATCAGGAGTGGGATCATGCCTGTGAATAGCCACTGTACTCCAGCCTGGGAAACATAGCAAGACCTCATCTCTAAAAAAAACCCAAAAATTATTAAAGACTCCAACTTTTGGAGTCAAAAACCAAAGGCTCAAACTTTTGTTTATATGCATTCTACTTATTGACATTTATTGTATTAGAATTCAAAACTGAGAAAGTTGAAATTTTATTTAACTCACTTAAAGAATAGCAACTACATGTTAACATAAATCACATCTTTTTATGAAAAAACTCAATTTTCTTTTTGAAACAATGTCTCACTCTGTTACCCAGACTGAAGTGCCATGGCCTCAGCCTAGCTCATAGCAACCTCAAACTCCTAGGCTCAAGCAATCTTGCATCCCAAGAAGCTGGGACTACAGATGCCCACCACAATGCCTAGCCAGTTTTTCTATTTTTAGTAGAGAAAAAAAAATCAATAACAATAACCCACAACCTTTGGACCAACTCTATTTTTAGTATAGATGGGGTCTTGCTCTTTCTCAGGTTGTTCTCGAACTCGTGAGCTCAAGGGATCCTCCTACCTTGGTCTCTTGGAATCTTGGGATGACAGGTGAGCCATTGAAGTTGGCCTGAAAACACTGTTTTTTGGGGGGTTTTTTTGAGACAGTCTCACTCTGTCACCCTTGGTAGAGTGCTGTGGCATCACAGCTCACAGCAACCTCCAACACTGAGGCTTAAGTGATTCTCTTGCCTCAGCCTCCCGAGTAGCTGGAACTACAGGCACCTGCCATAGTGCTTGGCTATTTTGTGTTTCAGTTGGCACTGCTGTTATAGCTGGCCGGGGCCAGGTTCGAACCCGCCACCCTCGGCCTATGGGGCCAGTGCCATACCCACTGAGCCACAGGTGTTGCCCAACACTGTATTTTCTAAAACAATGCATTGCTAGGGAGAATCAATTGCCTCCTTAGGTATTGTTTTACATTAGTGCAAATCTCTTTAATGTCTGGCATCATAGAAGAAGCCAGTGGGATTCTCGTGTCTGTCTCCTCACCTGGTCTGTTATTTTGATTGAGGTATATAAAGAAAAACCCCTCGAACCTCAGAGGGCCACACTTTTGAGAACTGCTAACTTACATGACGCCCCCACTACAGAGCAAGGCAGGTGCACCTGGCCTGGGTGCTCAAGGGACAGTCAGGACCATGCTGGTCCTGATGCTAATTCAGCAGCACGGGGCTGGCCTCATACCAGCCCCCAGACACAATGGCAAGTGACAAGATCAGAGGCAGCAGGTTGGGAGGTGGCAATGAGAGAGGCCAGAGTCGACCCAGAAAAGCAAACTTTGATTTGCTAAAAATATCCCTAAGTTAGGAAAGTCTCCCCCCAAAAGCCCCTCCCAATCCAAATCTGTGAGAAGCCAGATGCAAGGCAGCAAGCCAGGATTGAGATCAGGCAATTAGACCATTTCAGACAAGCTTTCAAAGCTCTCAGACACGCAGACGTTTCAACCGTACAAAGAAAATGTGCACTTTGTGGATACAATGACAGCAAATCATTTCCTCTTTTTTGTCCCTCTTCCCTGTCCCTGCTCATAGACAAGCCATGGAGGGAAATAAGCAAAACGCTCCAGAGATAAGACAAAAATAAGTTTAACAACAAAGGGAACATTTTTTGGAGAGGCCGAAGGGTCATGCAGCTCCGTGGGGGAGGGAGCAGCATCCCCAGGACACAGCCTGCTGGGGTCTCCTGGCCCCTGAGTGCACAGAGCCCCTGGGATGACAGAGGCTGGGGGGTGGGGACCATCTGGAATGCACAGGGGGACCTGAAAGCAGCCAACTGGAATCCTTGCCAAAGCTGCAGGTATCGGTGACTAAGACAGTCTTCCCAGACCGGGGAGGCCCCCAAAGAGCACCTCCTGGTCTCTGTAGGAACAGAATTTGCGACTGGCCATTAGAAGATATGACGTAATTGATGCTCAAAGGCACTTACTTAGACTTGCCCGGCTCAGCACCTGCGCACGTGCCTTTCTGTCAATTATGACAGACCACCCAGTGTCAGAGGATACCACCCAATCTATAACTGTCCCCCTGCAACCCCCCTCCTCTACTGAATGACAAGCAACCTGTTCCTAGGGAGGGTGCCTTCTCCTCCATGCTATGGTTCTAGGTCCCCGCCTTCAACAAGAGACTTCTTGTAACAACACTGGACAGCAGTTGCCACCAGCAAGGCAGACGTCTCAGGAGGGATAGCTGGGAGCCTCTTCGTCCTAGTCAGCTCCAGCTACCATAACAAAATACCGTGGACTTGGCAGAGGCTGGGAGGTCCAAGGTCAAAGTGTTGTCAGATTTAGTTCTTAGTGAGACCTCTCTTCCTGGTTTGCAGATGGCTACCTCCTCACCACGTCTTCACGTGGCAAAGAGAATAGAAGTAAGTTCTCTGGTGCCCTTTCTTATAAGGGCACTACTCCCATGATAAGGGCCCCACCCTCATGACCTCATCTGACTGTAATCACTCCCAAAGGCCCATTTCCAAATACCATCATATTGGGGGATTAAGGCTTCACCATATGGATCTGGGCAGCATGCAAACAGTCAGTCCATAGTCCCCCCAAATATTACAGTGCTCTCTCCTTTTAATCTCTACTGAGTCACACCCCCAGCCCCTGCAAATACACATACACCCTTTCCACTTTCCTCATATTCCACACTAAAAGGAATGCCCTTTCGCATGAAAAGTCAGCATTCAATATGAGAAGAAAAGTTTTGCGAGGTTTTTTTTTTTTTTTTTTTTTTTTTTTGAGGGGGAAGGAGAGAATTGATACGTCATGTGACTGTGATATGTCTGTAATTCTGCCAGGCCCTTTTTCTATGTACGTGATATAATTCTCATACAATCTCATGAAACTGGTGGCATTATCCCCACTTTACAGAGGGAAAAACTAAAGTCTCACACCTGGGAAGTCAGCAGGCCTGGATCCTAAAGGGTCTGTCCAGTCCTGAAACCAGGTGCTTTTTACCACATCACACTCCTAGAAGAACTGAAGACCCCCCCAGGCTGAGTGGAGCTCCCCCCAAAAGGGCAGAAGATTACGAGGGAAGAGGTCAAGAAGCAGAAAGAATGTCTGGCTGATGGCCCAGACCCAAAGTGGCCTTCCCTGGGATGTCTCTTTTAGTTAAAGGGAATAGGATGGGCTGGGCATGATGGCTCACGCCTATACTCCTAGCATTCTGGGAGGCCGTGGTAGGTGGCTTGCTTGAGCTCATGAGTTGGAGACCAGCTGAGCAAAAGTGAGACCCTCATCTCTACTAAAAATACAAAAACTGAGGTAAGAGAATCGCTTGAGCCTGAGTTGGAGGTTGCTGTGAGCTATGATGGCATGGTACTCTACCCAGGGTAACAGCTTGAGATTCTGTCTCAAAATAAATAAATAAATAAATAAATAAATAAATAAATAAATAAATAAATAAAATAAAGGGAATAGGATAACATGCCCAAAGCATGTCCTACAAATTCCTGGGACTCTGAGTTGCTTTAAAATGTGTTTTTGTTCAGGAAAGAAATAGAGTGGCTGATCCCTCCTTCCCATCCCTAAAGCTCAGTCCAGTGGCTAAGGAGCTGACCCTGCCTGCTCAGCGGGGTTATCTCTGACCAAATGATACTTGCCAAGTCATTTTCATCAGTGAGGAAAGGAAGAACTTCTGATTAGAAACCCTGATATCTCCAGGGCAAGCACAAGCTGTGGATTCATTAATGTAGATCTGGCCCAGCTGCCCGGGAGGAGTCCCGCCCCCTTTTCAGACAGAGCCCCCACCCGCAAACCTACATCCACTGGCAAGAACGTCTCTTCCTGCTAACATATTACAGCATGTGTTTTCAGGTTACATGCTGCCTGCTGCTTCACAGATCTGTAATCCATGGAGTTCAAAGGATGCTCCATCATGGGCAGAAGCAAGTTGTTTGCACAATATACAAGTCAGATAAACGAATGGACGGTTAAATGGGGTCCTCCCTTCCAGCTAGCCTGAAAGAGAATGTTCCTAATCTATAAATCTTCCCGTGTTAATAGCTCCAAAACCAAATTATATTACCACCACCACCCCCACACACACACACAGATACACACACATTCCCATAGGCAGAGAAGGACTATTAGGCAGCCTCCCAGATGGTCCTCACCTTCTGGTATCCATGCCCTTGGGTATTTCCTTCCCTCCACTGTAGTCTGGACCTGCTTTTAACAAACATAATACACAAAAGTGATAAGATGTCACTTCCAAGATTAGGTTACCCAAAACCTACGGGTCCTGTCCTGCTTGCCCCTCTCTCACCCTCTGACTGGAGCCACCCACTGTGAGCTGTGACAGGAAAGGGAAGGCAGCCTCTGACCAAGAACCAGTGAAGAACTGAATCTGCCAACAACCATGTGTGACAACTTACAATCAGGTCATTCCCGAGTGGAGCCATCTGATGAGAACACAGCCCTCGCCAACTGCCTTGAGGCAGAGGCATGTAACTGAACTGTGCCCGAATTCCTGACCCACAGAACCCACGCAATGGTAAATGTTTGTTGTCCTAGGCCTCTAAGTCTTGAGGTAATTTGTTACCCAGCAATAGCTAACTAACTAACACAGACATATGTACATGATATGGGCAAAGACCGGGTCTCACATCCATTCTTATGTATATAGTCACAAACAAGATGAACGTCACAAAAGCGTAGGAGCCCAGATTTCTACATCAAACCTTTAGGGCTGGTTGTTGTATTATTGTTGTTTCCCAGTCAAGCCTTCCAAACTCTTCCAAAATCAGAGGAATCCACCCAGCCTGAGGCAGGAGGAAGGGAGCAGGGGGACAGATCACTTTTGCTTTCGGGTTTCTGAAGCTAAGAAGCTTGACTTGTCTGATTTACCTATGACGACTCTCTGCCTCTTCCACATAAAATCTGCCCCTCTGGGAGAACTTTAAGTGCCAACCAAAGGGGTATCTACCCTGCTTGCTATGGGACATTATTTCTATTTCTAATTCAATTTAGTAAGAATAATTTTAATTTGAGGCTCAGTGGCTGTAGCTCAGCAGCTAAGGTGCCAGCCACATACACCAGAGCTGGCAGGTTTGAATCCATTCTGAGCCTGCCAAACAACAATGACAACTACAACCAAAAAATAGCCAGGCTTTGTGGCAGGCACCTTGAGGCAAGAGAATCGCTTAAACCCAAGAGTTTGAGGTTGTTGTGAGCTGTGATGCCATGGCACTCTGCCAAGGGCGACATAGTGAGACTCTGTCTCAAAAATAAATAAATAAAAGAATAATTTTAATTTGAATATCTTAAATGCATGTAAAGAATCCTGTGGAACAAACTCCTTAATAAACTCAGATCCGAGCCAAATGGTGCTGCTCACTGCCTGCCTCCCCTTGCCAGAGGGTGCAGGTGTCAACATGGAGAAGGGAGTTTGGACTCATTGGCTCTGCCCAGACCCAGCGTGATCACCCTATGCCAGGCCCTGCAGGCTTGAGAGGTCAGCTTCCTTTCTTTGGTGCTTTCTACTGACCCATCCTCTCTCTGCAGGATACAAATGAGTATCTGTCATCCTGAAAGTCTTTTTTTTTTTAAGAAAAATCTGTCTTCAAAAGAGCCCTATGCCCTAGGAAAGGGGGTGCATGCTCAGATAAATGTAACTGGACCCATCTCAGCTAAGCTGGAATCCCAGGGGCTGCTTGGACGCAGGCCCAAGGGTATGGGAGAGGAAGATGGCGCTTGGCCTGGGGCAAGGTGAACATAACCTGGCACAGGCATAGCAGCAAGGGTCCCAGTCAAGGTGTCCCACAAGAAAAGCTGTCTGAGGAGACTGACCAAGAGGTCCCTTGGTGGAGAAGAGACTGAAGGGTCATCCTGGAGACTCAGACCAGTCCCTTGGCCCTTCCCACCACCTCAAGTGACCAAACCCAGATGGGATCACTGGCGAGGGGCTTGCTCTGCCCCCTCACGGTGCCTCCCTGGTGAGCAGTGCAGAGAGGCACCCACACACCCTTACACAGGACAGGCAGACACAAAACCCACAGCCAGACGCACCAAACAACCCACGACAACCCTGGAACACCGAAGCACCCTGTGGGCCCCCAGCCTGCCATGGGGCATACACAGGCCACTGCTGGGAATAGGGCAGGGTGGGCTGCACCTCCCAGGCCTCCTGCAGAACACAGGCCCTTGTCATGGCAGAAAGGAAAAGAAGACCCAGGTGCCCGCTTCTCTGTAAGACAACTTTCTAAAAGCTTTTGTGGCTGACTTCCCCAATGAAAGGCATTTCCATCCCCTGTGGCTTCCCCCAACACAGAGATTCAAAGCCCTGGAACTGATGGACTCCTTCCTGGCCACCCCTGCCCTCCTAACGGGCCTTCCCTACCCCCACCAAAGCAAGGCGGTGACACCCCTGCAGCAAGACACTGCAATGATTGTTTGGTCTCCTGGAGGCTGGTTCATAATTCAGGAGAAATACTTTTAATTAATGAATGTAGAATTTCAGCAGCAGAAATTCACGATCCCTCCAGCCAGAGGTCATTAGGCCCGGCTGCCTCATTACCGCATTTATCAGCCTAGCCCCAATGCAGTTGCTGAAAGGGACTTCACAGGGAGGGACCTCAGACCACACCAAAACCACAAGACCTGTTCCCAGCAAGAAGTCCAGGGGCTTGGAAAGTGATCGGGCCTCACTTCAAGCCCCATCTCAGCCTCCAAGCAGGGAAGAGGGGAGAAGGGAAGCCCTGCTCGCCATCCTATTGGAGGGCAGCCCATCCTTGCTGGTGGAAGAGTCACACACACGCCCACTGGGACCGAGTCCTGGGTGGGGCAACACAGAAAGGGCCCCTCTGCCCAGCCCTCGCCCGCAGCCCAAGGGCACCTGCCCCTGCTGGGTCCTGTGCAGCGCTCCCAGGTTCTCCCATGCCCTGCAAGGCATAGCTAACCTCAGCAGCAACCAGAGAGGGGCCTGGCTGAGAGCCTTCACTCAGCTAGTGGGGGCTGAACTGAGCCCTCCTGTCTGTTCATGGGCCGGGCACTCCTGGCCTGGGAAGCTCCCCCAGGCAGAGGGAGGGAAGAGCCACTGCACAAAGCACAGTGAGGAGACAGGCTGCCCGAGGAAAGAGGCTCGGTGAGCAACCTGGAGGCCAAGGGTGCTCTTGGAAAAGCCACAAATGGCCCGGAGTAAAGAGGGGGCCTGTGGTGGTGACACGAGCTGTGGGTTGCTTTTCTGGGTAGTCTGGGAGCTGCAGAAAATCAGATAAATGACTAGTTTCTAGTTTGCTTTTTGTTCAGGATAGGAAGCAGTTTTTAAGATGAGGAAAAGGTGGCAGAGAAGGATGCCAACACGAGGTGGGGGCTGCCAAAGGAAGCCGTTTACCCACCAGTGAGAGCCCCGGGCAGGGGTGCAGAGAGACACAGCCGCAGCTGCACCCCAGGGCTCACTGGCCTCCTCTGCAGTGGACTGAATGGCAGCCCCAAAATCTATGTCTACATTCCAGAATCTATAAATGAGACTTTATTTGGAAAAGGATTCTTCACAGGTACAATTAAATTAAGGGAGAAGAGATCAAATGAGCCCGGATTATCCAATTGAGCTGAAATCCAACGAGTGTCCCTAGGAGAAAAAGGCAGAGGGAGATCTGGCAGGGAAGAGAGGAGTCCGTGTGAAATTGGAGGCAGTCTGTGGCGCTGCAGCCGCCACCCAAGAGCTCCTGGAGCCATCAGCAGCAGCAAGAGGTGAGAATGGACACCTTGATTTTGGACGTCAGCCTTCCAGAACTGGGAGGAAATAAATATCTGCCTCTTTAGGCTGCCCAGATTGTTTTAGGCAACCCAAAGGCATAGAGAATATTTGACCCTGAAAATGACTCAGCCCAGCAGCCCAGCTGCTCCTCCAGAAAAGCCCCCTCCAGGGTCTGGCCACCCCGACCCCTGTCCTTCCTACCACCTCTCTCATGAAAACTCACTTTTCCTAGCTCTGAGCACTACAGGTGGAAATGGGTATTCAGAGTTCATCAGGTCAACTAGGCTGAAATATAAATGCCCCAGGGAAGGCTTTAAGGCTGGGAACATGCATATTACCCACCTCCTCTGCCTTCCACCTCCTCCTGACACCCAGGCTCATGCCCAAGGGGGAGCACAGCTCAGCAGCCCCAAACCCTCCTCCCCTGAACTGGCCTCGTTCTGAGACCCCAGGCCCAGCCAGGAAGCTCTTACAGGTGACCTTGGCCCAGGCACCCATGTTTTCAGCCACACAGGAGGAGGCTGAACTAGAGGATTTCAAAGATCCCTTGGGGCCCCACAGCCACAGGCAGTGCGGCAGCGCACTGATGAAGTGCCCAGGAGATAGGGGTCGAATGTCACTGTAAAGTGATGCTCAGTGGAGGCCAGCTGTCCCCGGGGATAGAGAATAGGCCTGGTGCCAGGAGCTGAACAGAGCCTGGCACACTTCACAATGCTGGAGCTGGAGCTTGGGGGCAGCCACAGGCAGGGCCGAACCCCACCACCTTTCCCATCCTGCCCCAGCCCTCCCCAACCCCACCTCAGGATGCAGTGGCAAGTCCCGCTGTTGAATAGGAAAAGGTCACAACACTTCCATCCTGCTGGGCACTAGTCAACATACTCCTCCCGGGACAAGGAGATGGGTATAATATTTCTAATTCACCGAGTTCGTGGAGGTTTTCCTTTATGCAAAGTGGCCTCATGTCTTATTTATGCCCCACTGAAGGACAGTTGAACCTCCCCAGGGACAGACACAACAACCTCACAAAGTAGCCATTTCCACAGTGTTGCAGATGAAACCGAGGCCTGGAAAAGCAAAACCTTTTGTTCAGGATGACATCTAAGAGGTGGAAGGATGTAATGTGAACCTGGATTCTCCTGTCCCCAAGCCCCCTTTACCACCACAGTGGCACAGGAAGAGGATTGTCATCTTGGCAGCACCAAGCACACACCATGTGTCTTTCTGCACCTGAGGTGGGGGTCTCTCACCTGTTGGCTCCTGCCCATGACAATTGCTCCAGGCAGCAGCAGATGCCCCAGGAATGGCAACCTCCTTGGCAGGGAGCCATAGGTCAAGGTCAGAGTGGTTTCTGCAGGAGAGGCAGCCCCACGCCAAGTGCCATGTGGGCCTGAGCATGCTGAAGGCTCAGCCTGTTCCTATGTGTTCATTTCCTTCTCTTTGTGTTCCCACTGGTCCTCGGTGGCAAGGACCTGCCCTTGCTCTACCTTAATAGAATCAAATCCCAATCTTACAAAGCTAGAAATAGAGAAAGCCTGTGCAAGGGGAGAGCTCTTCTTTGATTCTGGGTGAAAAGAGTTGAGACTGCAAAGTCACCTCCCTTATACGCTGCCCCTGCCCCTTTGCCAACCTAAGGAGAGAAAGTTGATCTTGTAAGGGAGTAAGTGGTTCCAGCAACCATCCAGGCAGTGCAGGAAGCCCCAGGCTGCCAAGGCCTCCTGCTCCTGCCGGGGCTGGCCAGAGTCTTCCTTGTCCATTCTCTTCCAGGTCTGTGTTTCCTGCCCAGAGGAGGCAGCTCAGAGCAATAGGGACTCCTGTCCACTCAGAGCTCAGCCCCAGGTCAGAAGAGGGGGGCTCAAAATCTCTCCTTTCAGCATGGGGCCCACCTGGACAAGACTCCAGGGTCCTCAGGAACGGCCTTCCCTTCCATCCCTCCCCCAGGAGGGTCTCACAGCAGCCATTGAGCTCCTGCCCTCTCCATCTACCCAACAGCATTGGACCAAGAGTCACAGCAGGCTGAGAAGGTAATGAGAGATAAGATCCATTTTCAGGGAAGCAGCAGCAAACTGGTAATGAGCAGAGGACAGCATTAGCCTTCTGGGACGCCTTTCAGCTCCTGATGCATGTGATCAGAGCTCAGGATACAAACAGCTACCCCAGGGAAAGTGAGAGAGGGCCGGGCCTCTGCCCTGCCACTGGTCACAGGGCAAGGCCTGGGGGGAGGGCATTCGTGCGGCAGGTCTGCCATAGCACAGAGAAAGGGGTGCAGGAGGGATGTGTGTAAGAATGCAAGTTCCAGGAAACAAATTATTCAAAAATGTAGGATTGCTTAACTGAAAGTCAAAATAAGAGAGATACATTCACACCTTTGCCAAATGTTAAGGACATTAAGGTATGTTAATACCTGTAATTCCCAGGACTACTATAATGAATTACCACAAACTGGTTGGCTTCAAACAACAGGAATTTATTGTCTCAAAGGGCTGAAGGCCAAAAGTCTGAAACCAGGGGTGGCTCCCTCTGAGCCGTCAGGGAGAATGTGGGCCAGGTCTCTCTCCCGGACCCTGGGGTCTCCCAGTGGTTCTTGGCTGTAGCTGCTGCCTTTATTGTCACAATACCTTTCCCTCTGAGTGTCTGTGTCTCTGAATCTCCAATCTCTCTTTTGTTTTTTTGTTTTTTTGAGAGTCTTACTCTGTTGCCCTTGCTAGAGTTCAGTGGCATCATAGCTCTTAGCGACCTCAAACTCCCAAATTCAAGCAATCCTCCTGCTTCAGCCTCCTGAGTAGCTGAAAGAACAGGCATGCCCCACAATGCCTGGCTAATTTTTCTATTTTTAGTAGAGATGGGGTCTCACTCTTGTTCAGGCTGGTCTTGAACTCATGAACTCAAGGGATCCTCCTGCCTCAGCCTCCCAGAGTGCTAGGATTACAGGCATGAGCCATTACGCCCAGCCTTCTCTCTCTTTTCTCTGATAAAGACACCAATCGTTGAATTTAGCAGGTGCTCTTAATCAAGGATAATCTCATCTCAAAATCTCCAACTTTTTTTTTTGAGACAGGATCTTGTTCTGTCACCAAGCTAGAGTGTGATGGTGTCATCATAGCTCATTGCAACCTCCGACTGCTGGGCTCAAGCAATCCTCCTCGCTCATCCTAACAAATAGCTGGGACTAAGGAAGTGCACCACCATGGCCAGCTAATTATTTAATTTTTACTAGGGTCTGGCTATGTTGCCTAAAGTGGCCTCCTGGCCTCAAATGATCCTCCTGCCTTGGCCTCCCAAAAGTACTGGAATTAGAGGTGTGAGATTATATCTTCAAAGACCCTATTTCTAAATAAGGCCACTTTCACAGGTACTGATGGTTAGGGCTTAGATATATCTTTCTGGGAGACACTATTCAACCCACTACAGAAGGGAAATTGATGTATCCTGAAAAGAGAACAGGAAAATTCATCTAAGTTCAGCTGAGGCAGCCTGGGATGGATGGTAGCCACATCTTTCTGGTGGCAAGTGTTGAGGATGGAAGAACACAGTCCCTGAACGCAGGCAAGGGACACAGGACCCCTGGAGCTAGCCCAGCCTGAGGATCTCCATACAGTGTTCATATATAATAGAAAAGCAAGGGGAGCACGGAGGTCACCAAGGGCTAGGGGAAAACATCACAGAATTACTGCTAGAAGTGTGACTCCTCAGGAATAAGGACAGCTGCAGAGGCACCGGTGACAATGGATTAAGGCCCCTCCTATGCACCCAACTTCCAACTCTCCAGGCTCTTTTAAGCACATGCAGCAGCACTAAACAGTTTTTGGCTGGGGCAGGGTTTGAACCTGCCACCTCTGGTATATGAGGCCAGCACCCTACTCCTTTGAGACACAGGTGCTGCCCAGCCCTAGAGAGTTTTAATGTATAATGTAAAGGGTGTGTGTGCATAAAAAATACTGTACAAAGGCTGGGCACAGTGACTCATACCTGTAATCCTAGCACTCTGAGAGGCCAAGGCAGGTGGATTGCCTGAGCTCATGAGTTCAAGACCGGCCTGAGCCAAAGCGATACCCCGTATCTACTAAAAATAGAAAAACAAGCTGGACATTGTGGCAGGCACCTGTAGTTCCAGCTACTCAGGAGGCTGAGGCAAGGGGATGGTTTGAGATTGCTGTGAGCTATGACGCCACTGCATTCTACCAACAAAGTGAGACTCTGACTCAAAAAAAAAAAAAAAAAAAATACTGTAAGAATTCTGCGAGGGGAAAAAGGGAAAAATAGACTGTTGGTTCAAAATGATTTATATGTTTGTTTCAATTGTGACTTTCCAGGCTTCCTAGTTTGTGTTTTCTTCTGTCAAGGACAAACAGGACACAGATGAACTTCCTCTTACTAGAAATTATTTGTTATTATGTTTTTAGGCAAAACCACTTTCAAAAGAGTAATATCTGGAAAGGTTTTCAATTTTCCACAAATTGAGCTCTCAGTGCCTTTTAAAGAGAAAATGAAAGGTAAAAACCATCTCTGCCCTCAGGGGTTTCAGTGGGAACATCAGACACCTCCATCCCCCGGGGGAAGAACAGAGTGGGGGGTCAGGACAGTGCAGCCACAGCTCCCTTTGAGAGGCAGAATGGAAGTTTGAATTGGTTTTAATTTGCTGCGCTGGCTCAGTTCCTCTTCCACAGGCAGGAAAAGCAGGCACACTCAGGGCAACTGCCTCCTAACAGGAGAACTGGACTGCAGGAGCGCGTCGCCCTCTGCAGGGCGCAGGGGGACATGAGCCTGCTCTCTGCACCCCAAGATTTCTCTCCAGCAAGGCTCTAAAACAGCGCAGTGATTATCACACGCTCCCCGGCTAGAAGGCAGTCACTTCCACCTGGAACGTATTAATTTTGCAAGCAACGCAGGACTAGAGGGTTAGAGAACATGGCTACAATTTTTGCCCAGGCATTTGGGACTCTGCTGGAGCCACTAGCTAAGGGTCAGTGGTGTTTGCTTGACTAAGGACCTAGAAACAGCACTGGGCAGGGGTCCTGCAGGGTCTCCCCCTGGGTGAGAGGTAGAACCTCCATAGCTGACCACTCCCCTCACTGACCACGTCCTTAAGCTGCCCTAACTTTCACAGACCAGACATGCACCACACGTACGTATCAGTACAGCAGGCCTAGTTCCTTACGGTGACCCCCTCCGTATGTTGACCAGCTTGTTACAGTCCTGTGGGCAGTCACCTTACAGAGGCTGTACTGTATTTATTTATTTTTTTTTTTTTTTGGTATTTGTTTTGTTTTGTTTTCAGAGTGTCACTCTGTCTCCCTGGGTAGAATGCCACGGCACCATAGTTCATAGCAACTTAAGACTCTTGGGCTCAAGAGATCCTCTTGCCTCTCCCTCCAAAGTAGCTGGGATTACAGGTGCCCACCACCAGGCCAGCTAGTTGGTCTATTTTTAGTAGAGATGGGGTTTCACTCTTGCTCATCATGTCCAAATCCTCATTTTCTTTCTTTCTTTCTTTTTTGAGACAGTCTTGCTACGTCACCCTCAGTAGAGTACGATGGCATCACAGCTCCCAGCTACCTCAAACTGTTGGGCTTAAGTGATTCTCTTGCCTCAGCCTCCCAAGTAGCTGGGACTACAGGCACCCGCCACAACACCCAGCTATTTTTTGTTGCAGTTGTCACTGTTGTTCAGCTGGCCCAGGCCGGATTCGAACCCACCAGCCTCGGTGTATGTGGCTGGCATTGTAACCACTGTGCTGCAGGTGCTGAGCCAAATCCTCATTTTTCAAATGAGGGAATTCAGTCCTAGAGAGTCTATGCCCTCCCTGTGTATAGATGCCCAATTGAGGCCAGATGTTGGGGTTTTCTGTCGTCCTTCCTCACACTACTGCAAGGGCAACAACCCCAAGAGGAAGAAAGAAACCTCAAGAGAGAAGGCTGCCCAGGGGTCTGGCGCCCTGGAGTTTGGCCTGCCTTGTTTAATGTAGGACTCCCCTAGGACCTGCAAGCCCAGCTCATTCCTGTTGTGTTATCCAGGTGAATCCCAGCTTCCTCCGGGTGGAGACAGCATTGCATCTGCCTAGTGCCCCGATGCAGCTCTCCACTTTCACTCCCTGTCACATTCCTTCCCCCTAACACACAGCAGGGGCTTGGGCTTTGCAGAATTGGTCCAAGTGAGCATGCCTTACACATTTCCACACAGTTGGGATGATTTTACACCAACCTCTCTTGCCCACTCCTTTTTGTAACAAATATTACACACTGAATAGATAACTGGCCAAAGTTACAGGTGTAGGTGCTGGGTAAAGCCACACAGGAATTACACTAGGAAACTACTGGGGGGCTGATCCTAACATGCAAAGGATTTCTTGTGCTATAGTCTGCAGTCAAAGGAAAATGTCAGTGAAACTCTTGTGGATGTTACTACAGTGGTAGACACAAGTCATATGCAGTTGTCAGAACCCACAGAGTGCACAACACCAATAGTAAACCCTTCAGAAACCAGGGGCTTCGGGTGGAGATGACACATCAGTGAAGGCACATGGATTCTAACATGTGTACCCCTCTGATGGGGATGCCAATTGTAGGGGAGTCTGGGGGTAAGGGAGGAGGGGCCGGGGGTACCCGGGCGCTCCATATGTTTTGTTCAATTTCACTGTGAACCTAAAATTACTCTAAAAAGTAGAGTCTCTTAAATTTTTTTATGACAAAGGGAAACTTGGATTTATGAACAGTACGTTTTGTGCAACCAAATTCCCATGGTAAATGGGAAAAGGACCCCCAAATTTATACTGTACAAGATGCATTTGACAGACCCCCTGCAGTGTCAATTCTCAGAAAAAATCCAGGTGGGGCCCAGGACAAACTTGCTCAGGGATATATCAGGCTGAGGAACCACGGAGGAGGGAAGGTATAGAACAGAGGTCCACAGGGCACAGGCAAGAAGGCTGGCGTCACTCACCAGTATGGCTCCTAGCACAGCCATCAGAGCCCTGGTGAGTTAGAGATCACTTCAGAAGTCTAAGCCCATCAGCTTTAGGTGAACCTCTCCAGAGAAGAGGACATGCCTCTATCTCAGAGTTCATGAACATCACTGCCTGTGTTAGGACAAAGCTACTCTTAACTAAAGGAAAGCATTAGGGGATTAAAAAAAAAAAACAAGACTGCTTGTCCCCACTCTCAGAAGCTTAGGAAAAATAGTGAACAGCCACTGCGTGAGTTTCCTACGACTGGGTGGGCGAAGGCAAAACTTCCCTTCTCCTTCCTCTTCCCCTCCCCCTCATACCTCTGCTTCTGACACCCCATGTCCCTCTCTAACTCTGACCCTCCTGCCTCCCTCTTGCTAGGACCCACCCTCTTATTAGAGTGATTACCTTGGGCCCACCCCAACCCAAAGTCCAAGATAATTGCTCCTTCTCACAATTCTTAATTGAATCACCACTGCAAAATATAAGATAAGATACTCCCAGGTTCTGGGTTCTAGGATATGGACATCTTTGAACACCTGTTATCCTGTCTACAGTATCCACCAAACCATTAACTGCTAAATTACATGGCGACAATTATACTCAAAGAGATAAACTTGGCCCACGCTAAACTACTCCTGCCCCCTTTCAATTCCCAAGTGTCTTCCTCAAGTTGGCTCAGAAATCAAGACCCCAAAATATGCCATTTTGGGACATGCGACTGACTAAAAAAGCCAAAAATTCTCTCTGATCTTTGCCCCACTATTGACTCTCCCAAAAAAGATGATAGATAATCTTCCTAATATCCAGACCTACAAGGAGAGCAATTGTCCTTTTCTTTTCCTTCCTATAAGATATTTGCTAGTTAATCTGTGTTCCTCAACCATTCATTCTCCTGGCAATCCTTTATCACCCCAACAGAATTCCTCTTTCTCTCCCATCACCATTTCACATGTAAGCCCTGACCCTGCTGAGGAGTTGAGGCTTCCTTCTGAAGGCTCCCCAGATACACTTTAAATAAATGTGTGTCTTTTTCTACCATTAATCAATCCATTTCATGTCAGTGATTTTTCGGTGAGCCTTAGCAGGGGTAAGAACCTTGGTCCCTATAATCACAAAGAAGTCTGCAGACTCAGCTCATTCTCACACCTCTTAGAACTGCTGTTCTCAACAAGAAGGGGACAATTTTGCTAAACAATATCTAGAGAAATTTCTAACAGTCCTAACTTGAGGGGGGTGCTCCTGACATCGAGGGGACGGAGGCCAGGGGTGTTGCTTAGTGCTTATAGGGAGAATCACAGAATGATCACCCAAGTTCCCAGGCAGTCAGAAGTTTTCATACCCTCCTTTTTTTTTTTTTTTTTTTTTTAATCAGAGTCTCATTTTGTCACCCTTGGTAGAGTGCTGTGGCGTCATAGCTCACAGCAACCTCAAACTCTTGGGTTTAAGCGATTCTCTTGCTTCAGCCTCCCGAGTAGCTGGGACTACAGGCGCCCGCCACAACACCCGGCTATTTTTAGAGATGGGGCGTCTTGCTCTGGCTCAGGCTGGTCTCAAAACTGTGAACTCAGGCAATCCACCTGCCTCAGCCTCCCAAGTGCTGGGATTACAGGCGTGAGCCACCTCGCCCAGTCTATACTCTCCTTTTAAAGGTTGGAGGGGGGAGGGGATGACGAATACAAGTATTTCTGTTTAGATGCAATAAAAGGTTGCTAGGAAGGATGAATGGATACTTGGTAGAATGGATGGATGGGGGAAACAGATAAGCTTGTAAAACAACCTCAGATGACTCGGTGCCTATGGTTCAAGCAGCTAAGGCGCCAGCTACATATACATACAGCTGGTGGGTTCAAATCCAGTCCAGGCCCGCCAAACAACAATGACGGCTGCAACCAAAATATAGCCAGGTGTTGTGGCGGGCACCTGTAGTCCCAGCTACTTGGGAGGCAGAGCCAGGAGAATCACAGATAAGATTCACTCCTTGAGCCCAGGAGTTGGAGGTTGCTATGAGCTGTGATGCCACAGCACTCTACTCAGAGCAACAGCTTGAGGCTCTGTCTCAAAAAAAAATAAAAATAAATAAAAAAAACCCAGAGACAGGTATTATGTTTAAAATGGTTTGGGCCAGGCCAGGCACAGTGGCTCACGCCTGTAATCCTGGCCCTCTGGGAGGCTGAAGTGGGTGGATTGCTCTGAGCAAGACCAGCCTGACCAAGAGCGAGACCTTGTCTGTAAAAATAACTGGGCATTGAGACAGGTGCCTGTATTCCCAGCTACTCCAAAGGCTGAGGCAAGAGAATTGCTTGAGCCCAAGAATTGGGAGGTTGCTGTGAGCTCTCTACTCAGTACTCTACTGAGGGTGACAAAAAGAGACTCTGTCTCAAAAAAAATAAGATAAAATAAAATGGTTTGGGCCAGGTCTGGTTGCATCTTAATCTTCTTTCCTGCTATATATATGTGTGTGTGTGTATATATATAATTTTGTTGTTGTTGAGACAGAGTCTCACTGTTGTCCCCCTGGGTAGAGTGCTGTAGCGTCATAGCTCACAGCAACTTCAAACTCCTGGGCTCAAGCGATCTTCTTGCCTCAGCCTCCCGAGTAGCTGGGGCTATAATTACTCACCACAATGCCCAGCGAGGTTTTCTATTTTTAGTAAGTGTGGAGTCTTACTCTTGCTCAGGCCAGTCTGGAACTCTGGACCTCAAGCAATCCACCCAACTGGGCCTCCCAAAGTGCTACGATTACAGGTGTGAGCCACCAGGCCTACCTGGCCTATTTCTGCACTATCTTGAGGGAAAGTCCCTTCAAAGGTTCGGTAATGTTGATCTCTAAGGGCCTTTAATTCAAAATGCCCTTT
The DNA here is from genome assembly GCA_963574355.1 of Loris lydekkerianus. Taxonomy (NCBI): domain Eukaryota; kingdom Metazoa; phylum Chordata; class Mammalia; order Primates; family Lorisidae; genus Loris; species Loris lydekkerianus. The sequence continues at coordinate 18,410 of CAUYPK010142982.1, forward strand.
ACGCCAAGGTCATATCTTGGGGCGAAATTTCCTGAGCTCCTTTACCAACCACAAAGAATGATCAACGCCAAATGCCAAAGGGGCCCAGCTGAGAAACTCTGCTCTAGAATCTAGAGAGGGAAGCCAGGCAGAGTGACTCATGCCTGTAATCCCACCACTCTGGGAGGCTGAGGTAGGCTGAGTGCTTGAGTTCAGGAGTTCAAGACCAGCCTGAGCAAGAGCATCTCTACTAAAAATAGAAAAACTAGCCAGGCGTTGTGGTGGGTGCCTATAGTCCCAGCTTCTCAGGAGGCTGAGGCAAGAGAACTGCTCAAGCCCAAGAGTCTGAGGTTGCTGTGAGCTATGATACCATGACACTCTACCCATGGTGACAAGAGTGAGACTGTGTCTCAAAAAAAAAGAAAAGAAAAGAATCTAGAAAAGGATAGATGTATCACAAAGCAAGGCTCCAGGAGACAGGAAGTTCCACTGCACCTGCAGAATAAAAAAGACGTGCTTCAGATCACCCAGCAGCCTGAGAACCACAGTGACAGGGACAGCAACTCCCAGAGGCAGCTCCCTGACCCAGAAGACATATCGAATCTCTCTGCAACTCCCACATCGCCACTTCTTAGGCAGCTAGGACTGGGAACAGCCAGTGCCAGGAGGTTCCGCGTTCAGGGCTTCCCGTCTGCTCTATCCAACCTCCCCTAGCACCTGTGACTGCTGGTTTATTTACCTGGTACAGTCACTTGAAGGTACTTTATTGCCTTGAAATATTTTTAATCTCATTTTTCTTTGCATGGAATGAAATTCACGCTGCAGCGCCTCTACGGTCATTTTTCACCTCTTCACTCCCAGACGATGGCTGGTAAAGAGAGCTCTGAGGCCTTTCTTGGGCAGGCTCTGTCATTTTTCTCATTTTCAAACGTAAGTGTTAATGCTTGCAGGCGCGACTGAGTTTAAATTGGCTTTTCCGCAGATACCTTGCAGTTTTCAATAGCACAGAGAGACAAGTGGTAAAAAAATCTGCACAGAAAGGCATAATTTTGGACACAGAGACAGACGAGACTGAGTCAGCAAATGCCAGGACCCGCAGACCCACTGTACCTGCTCAACGTCTCAGACCCTTGCTTTAATTTTGGGTGCACCTGGGAAATTTAAACAATTTACTTCCTCCTCACTCAGTGCTTCCAAAATCATCCTAACCCACTCTTTCCATTGGGTTAATATGAACCCCGAACCGTACAGCACCTTCAACAAGCCTCCCCACAGCCTGAAAGCGCAATGCTTCAACAAGCCTCTGCCAGGCCATCAATGTGCTTCAGTGACAAAATTATCTTGAGCTGGATCAAAAGAAAAGGATACCATACACTGAATTCCGTTTTTTTTTTTTTTTTGGGGGGGGGGTTTGAGAGAGAGTCTCACTCCGTTGCCCAGGCTAGAATGCCAAGGCATCGGCCTAGCTCACAGCAGCCTCAAATTCCTGGGTTCAAGCAATCCTCCTGCCTCAGCCTCCCAAGTAGCTGGGACTACAAGCATGTGCCACTGCATCTGGCTAATTTTTCCATTTTTAGCAGAGACAGGGTCTCACTCTTGTTCAGTCTCATCTCGAACTCCAGAGCTCAAGCAATCCTTTTGCCTTGGCCTCGCAGAGTGCTAGGACTGCAGGCATGAACTGGCCTGAATCCAACTTCTAAAATTCTAGCTAGTCTGACAATTTAGGGAGAAACTAGGTAAAAAGACTGTGTGAAGAAGCAGCTGGACCAAGCACTGTACAAAGACAGATGTTCTAGAGTTAGCCAAACCACTTACTGGCCCCTTAGGCAAGTCTTATGCCTCTGAGCGCTGTTCCTGAGCCCTAATAAGGGTATCAGTCCTTCTGTGCTGAGTACTTGGGAGGCTCAACTAAGTATATGCTTGAAAAGCCTCTGAAAAGTCAGGTTATATAAATATCAAGTCTTAATCTACAGGGTAAGGCTACAGGAGAATTATTTTCACTCAAAAAGCACAGGCACCAAAAATGGCCTTAGCATCTGACCAACAGAATTCCAGGGAGAGAAAGAATATAGCCCAAACCTGAACTTGATCAGCTGGCTTGAATCCTTACTACAGTTTTTCTGACTCACTGTTGATTTGGGAATATCACTTAACCTCTTGGTATCTCTTCTCCTGATAAAGGGATAAGACTTGCTTCTTGCATTTGGGGTAGGGTGTTTTAGCAAGAGTGAAGCCCCTCCATCTTAACTAGTCAAAACCCAAGGCCTGCTTACTCTCCCTGTGAGTGTGTGATGCTCACACTGTGAATGTAGGCTGGGTGCGGTGGCTCACGTCTGTAATCCCAGCACTCTGGGAGGCCAAGGCGGGTTGATCGTGATCTAGTGAGACTACATATCTACTGAAAATAGAAAAACAGCTACTTGGGAGGCTGAAGCAAGAGGATTGCTTAAGCCCAAGAGTTTGAGGTTGCTATGAGCTGTGACGCCATAGCACTCAACCCAGGGCAACAAAGTGAGACTCTGTCTCAAGAAAAAAAAAAAGGTGCATCTTACATGGGTACATGTGAAACTTAGTAAATGTAGACTATAAATGTCTTAACACAGTAACTAAGAAAATGCCAGGAAGGCTATGTTAACCAGTGTGATGAAAATGTGTCAAACGGTCTATAAAACCAGTGTATGGTG